>QNQO01008549.1:0-41016 GCA_003290165.1 Berberis thunbergii
CTCTTCCTTCCGGGTCTCCTCTCATCCTAAGTGGCAAGTTGAAGTTATCACATTTTGCTATGTGCTTCGGTACATTTGCTCGACTTATTTTCGGGGTTATATATGGCTTGTATGTATTCTTCATCACACTCGTGTCGAGGCCGTGCTTGTTGTAGCTACTTGGATTCTTGTTGTTGTGAATCGCTCGTTTCACCATTTCAATGTTTCTTCGGTTGGATGCTACCCTTCTGTTGTCCGTCATCTCGTATCATGTTCTTCTTTCTTTCCCATTTCCATGAAATACCTTCTCCTTCTTGTTCATTTACTCCTGGCTGCCTTTATCTATTCAAGAGAGATGTGTTTTTGTGCTATTTTTAGCAAGACCACCATGCCTTTTAGAGGCTCTAGGTTAAGAGCATCAAAGAAGGGGCCTCTCTTCAGCCCGACAACAAAGGTTGCAGCGGATGTGTAATCACTACATCAATCTATCATCATCAATTCATTGGTAAAGTGAGTGACATATTACTGTATTGTCTCTTCGGGCTTCTGCCTATATGCAGGAGGTAGTGTGGTCCTTTTCTTATCCGCTGGCTCCAGATGAATCTGGTGATAAAAGCGATGGCTAAAGCTTGGAGAGAATCTGCCAACCTTGGAGGTAGATTGTTGAACCAATTCATTGTTGTGGATGTGAGGCCAATTAGGAATGTCTTACTCAAGATCGACTCTGTGGTTTCCTTCAGGGCCATCATGTTGTGGAAGTGTCTTAGGTGACCAGTTGGGTCGGTAATACCATCATATACTTCGAATTTTGGCAGAGTGAACATTTCGGCATTGCCATATTCATGAGGGTGTAGATAATGAAAGCTTTGCTAACTCGTATAGTATGTTGGGATCCATGAATCCTATCCTGAATGGGATTTCAACATGCGTCCCATCACATTGTGGAGTCTTGCCTTGGGGGAGCTCAATTCTTTCGAAGTTTCTAAGTTGGGGTTCGGTTGGGACTTCGTTACTTTTTTGAGTTCGGTTGGTAGAGTTTCTCATGACGGTGCTTGAACAGGACCGCTGGCTGGTTTGCGCTCCTGGGTGATGTTTTAAGCGTATTTTCATCTAACTGCATTTGTACATTAGTAGGTCTACTCAAGGATTTGTGGCAACATCGCCGATGTTTGGGATATTGCATGTTGTGGTTCGGATTTTTGGGCGCCATCGGTCCGATGATCCCGACAACTTCTTGTTTATGAGTTTTTGTGATGCATCGTTGCTAGTGGGAAAGTTGTCACGATCATCATTGGGTTGAAGGATTTGTAAAGTGTGTCATTTGTTTCTGACGTGTACAACTGCGATGTCTTCGTGATGGATACTCTAGGCCATGTGTACGGCTGTGATGATCGTTTGTTTGATGTATCATCATAGCTAATTCTCAAACAAAGACATCAAGAGTGTGGTTCAAAAAATGCTTCAATAACCACGAACTCACTGCATCTGAAATTCAAAAAGATATTACACATGCAGCTACATGTGAGACCACTCTTTAATACTCGAAGATCTTGGAGATGCATTATTAACTGTTTGATTGATGAGTCTCGTGATGTATCAATCAAAAAGCAAATGGTCGTTGTTTAATATGTGAACAAGAAGGGATGTATAGTTGAACATTTCCTTGGTTTTATGCACGTGCTCTGAAAACAAGGCAATTTCACTCAAGACAACACTTGTAAAATTTGTTTTCCGATCATAAGTTTAATATAACGAGGTTACATGGCCAAGGTTATGATGGTGGCGAGCAATATGCAATGCGAATTTAATGGACTTAAATATTTGATTCTCAAGGAAGATAAGTCTGCATTTATATACATTTATTTGCACATCAGCTTCAGTTAGTGCTTGCACATGTTGCAAAGAATCATCTCCAAATTTTCTTTACTCTTCAACTTGGTTTCAAGTGCGGTGGACATTGTTTGCATCCACATGCAAGCGTAAATTTTATTCCGAGACAAACAAGTTGTTAAGATTCTTGAAAAGCTCAATAATGGTGAACTATCAAGTGGTCAAGGTGTTGAATCAAGAAACCAATCTCAAACGACCCGGTGACTCATGTGGGGGGTTTTTACTATAAAAACCTTGATAAGTTTGCTTATTAATTTTTCTTTAGTGATTGATGTGCTCGAGGATTCTAGTGAAACATTGTTTAAACTCTGATTAGAAGGGAGAAACATATGCTTTATTAGATTCTATGCAATCTTTTGAGTTCATCTTCATTTGCACTTAATGAAGGATATATTGGCGATAATATAGGATTTACAATAGCATTACAAACAAAAGATCAAGATATTATCAATGCACGACCTTAGTTAAAATCTCCAAACAACGATTGCAGATGATGTGGGAAGATGGATGGGATATACTTGTCGACAAGGGTTGCATCATTTTGTACAAAACATGATATTGTTGTTTTGAGAAGGATGATACATTAATATAACGAGAAAGATCACGATGCAATACTGAAAAATTAATGAACCTATATAGTTATTGAGTTGAATTATTTTATACCAGCATAGATATGCAACTCCAAGAGCTAAATAACCACTTTGAAGAGGTGAACACCGAATTGCTTCTTTGTATGGCATGCATAAATCCAAGTGATTCTTTTTCAGCTTTTGATAATCAATGGTAGATTCGGCTCGCTCAATTTAATCCAGCTGGTTTTTCAGAAATAGATTTCATTGTACTTCATGATCAATTGGAAATTTATGTTATTGATATGTGTTCAACCAATGATTTTTCAAATTGTCCAATGGAGTTACGGTTTTAGCTAAAAAGATGGTTGAGACCAAAAAGGAATTGTCTATCCCATGGTTTATTTTACTCATAACATTGTCACTCATCCTACCGGTTGCCACCACTTCAGTTGAGAGAACATTTTTTGCTATGAAAATAGTGTAGAATCAATTACGAAATCGAATAGGAGATGATTGGATTAATGATTTTTAGTTACGTATATTGAAAATGAAGTTTTTAATGGCATTGACAACGAACAATCAAGAAACGATTTCAGGGTATGAAAAATGCATTCAAAGCCAGTTGTAATTTTTTTATTCTAACTGAGGTGGAGAAGGGGGAGAATTTTTTTTTTGCTATTCATGGATGTAGATGTGCAACAATTCAAATTATAGAACTCTACTTTTGTTTATCCAAGGTGATTTTCATCCTTTTTTTTTTTGAATGAAAAATCTTTTATTAGATTTGATGAAGTTTGTTTAGCAATTGGTGTTTGTATAGTCATTTATGTATTGTTCAGATTAAAAAATTATGTTAAAGTAATTAATTATTATATTGTGTTTAATTAATTATTACTCATCACTCCGCTCCTTTAAAAAAATCATGGCTCCGTCACTGCCTCTGAGGTTTTCTTTGAGGTCGAAAGTAGAAGAGTTTGTATTCAACTTTTAGGGTTTTGCATATCAGTTCCACGTCGTTCCTAACTGAATTCCTCTTCCATCCTACCAAAACCTATTCAAGGACCAAAACCCACAACTTATTTGTTGTTGTTCAGGCTGTAAAACCCTACCCTCCTCTTTTCTTAGCAGATTTGCTAAGCTACTAAGAGAAAACCCACACACAACACAAGAAAGAGAGGAGAGAAGATTGGTTTTGATTTGATTTTATAATTTATAAGACTTTCAATTTCAAGGTTGACAGTGTTGAGGTGTTTGAAAGTGGTGGTTGGTGAGTTTGCATCAAAAGAGGCCGTTGAGTTTGCAAATTTAGCAAGATGTGGGGATTGAGGCGTGGGTATAAGCATAGCCAGTCATTTTTGTGTCCCACTAAATGAGTACAGAGGCCGAGTAATTGACTGATTGTTGAAAGGTTTTGTAATAGAGGTAAAATTAGAGGTAGAACTTTTTTGAACACTCAAATTAGTTGACTTAACGGGTAGAAACATAACTGTTTTGATTTGTTTGCCTAACTTAACAAAATTTCAGTAAGAACATTATTATAATGCATTAGGAAGTTCTCAATTGAATAAGGAAAATGCGTTGGTTTGGGCTTTGGTTAGGATGAAAATGGGTTGGTTTTGTATGTTTGAGTTGGCCTTTGTAAATGCTACACTAACTCCGAAGGTCCGGGACTGAATTATTGGAAACCGGTTCCATCCCATCAAACCGGTCTGAGACTGGGCTGAAAAGAATAGAACCTGTTTTGGCATGGTTTGAAATGGTTCGGACCCGGATCAGACCAAGATGGATAGGGATTCTTGGCCCAACACTACTTTAATAGGTAGCTCGAGTGGTAGGATTGTGGGCAAATGGTATCACAGGTCCAAGGATCAAACCTGCCGGCAACATTTTAGTCTTAGGGAAAAAAATTCCTTTAATGCTATTATATGGCATGATGCCGTTAAATTTATGTTCACTCATAATAAGTATTATTAACCAGTGTCAAGTAAAATGTGAACTAAATGGCAACATAAAGAGAATCCAGGCCCCAAACCTTTAGAATTTCGATGAATAGATCCAACCATTTTGAAAAATGATTGTTACCAAGGAACTCAAGTTATGTACTCCTACTGATAATAATGAAATTTTTTTTATCTCTAATTTATCTTTCTCAAATTAATTAAGATATGATGATATTCCCAAGCCAATATGTCTCATGTGTCATAATTTAACACTAATTTTTATCACATTATGGCATTTTATACCTATTCAAATTGTTATGATAGTCTGGTTGTTTTTATGGTAAAATCATTATTCCTGACAAAAAGGTATTCATTACTTTTATTTTTTTTCGTGACCAACTATTTGGCCCTATGTGACGTTTTTTTTCTTCCATATCTTCTATTTTCATGGGCCATTTAATTAGGGAAAAGTTACAAAATGATTTCATACGTTATGCAAGATACAAAGTTATTTGTTTAGTGACAAATGCTATTTAACTGCAATGTTAGGGGTGGGCACGGGATAGGATGGGACGGGATGATCTCATCCCTATCCTATCTCGTTCGTTCGGGATGGGACAAGACGAGACAGGATGAGCGGGTACTAAATAGTCTTCAAATGAAGAATACAAAAGAATTTCATCACACATTGCTCACCAATAATGCCAAATTTATATACATATAACTATCATTGTAACAATATTAAATGTCATGTAAATTTATGGTCCAATTACTTACAATTTTTTTTATGTTAAACATCATTTGTGTGATACACTAACCAATAGTTGTACATATAACTCATAGTGCAAACCTAAAATAAACAATCATTTGGCTTTAATGTCTTATAATTGTCCTATAACCAATCTAAAATGTGAAAAAGTATAAATTTTCATTGGTTCTATATGACCTAAAATATCCAAACTTAAGTTTTTATCTAAACAAAGAGTATCAAATCAAACAAGCTTTCAAATAGTAGATATTTCGATTTAATTTAAACACATCCTAAACTTTCCTTTAGAAGAGTAGTTTAAATAAATTAATAATTATTAATAAATAAATAATATTTAGAGGTTGATTTATCAATTCTTCCAACAGATCCTGGTTTAAGACTTCATATTTTTCGATTATCATCCGAATGATCAAGAGGTTGTTAGAAGAGCTTATTTGCAAATGGGTCCTTGTCAACCAATGAACTACGCATTCCCACAAAAAAAAGGTGTGCTACGACGTTTTACTGTAGCTTGGTTCACTGAGTATAATAGTTGACTAGAATATAACATAGCAAAGGATGCCACCTTTAGTCTCCATTGCTATCTTTTAGAAGTGTTAGGGTATAAGAGGGTTGTGATTGTTTTGTTGTTAAAGGGTTCAGTAATTGGAAAAATAAGAGAGGCTTGAAACTCATGTAGGAAAACCTAATAGCCTGCACACTCAAGCTTATATGAAGAGTCGAAGTTTAATGAATCAAAAACATCATATCCAATAATTTTTTCAAAGCAATCTGATGCGGAGAAAATTGAAAACCGAATTCGTTTATCAACTTCAGTTGATTGCATTCAGTTTATTCGGCGACAAGGATTAGCTTTTCCGTGTTGATGATGTATCAATAAATTAAATTAACCATATAAAAATTTTAAAACTTTTACAATATACAACTTGATCAGTCCAAAAATCATCCTCCTGTGAGTTTGACCTGCAAAACAAATGTTAGTCTTTTGGTGGCCGAAGGCACTCCGATGCTCAAGTCAGCAACTCTGTTTGAAGAAAAAAGTAAATCTGAACAAAACTCAGTTAAAGTTGAATACATGTTTTGAATGTTCCCTTTACCTTTTATAATGGTCGCTATTAATGCTCTGCGTGACTTAAGCATGTGAGGCACAACAGAAGGAAATGCTTTTACTAATAGTCTTCTCCTTAATGGAGATGCGTCCGTGTAGGCGTAACTCCCTCCACAACTCTTTTTGGTTTAACCTTCCTCTTTTTATGAGAAAACTCATGTCAGGCTTAGATTCGTCCGGGTCTTGATTCGGGCTTTGATTCGTTCAGGTCTGGATTCGGGCTTTGTTTATGTCTCTTCATTGGTGGGCTTTGTCTGGGCTCTGTGATTTGTCTTATTCTTCTTGGGTTTTATGAACTGGCCCAATAGACTGGGCGCTATATCTTCTTGATGGAAGCTCTATGCCACGTGTACGACCATGATGATTGGTCTATTTTGATGTATCATCAACTACTCCCTCTTTAGTTAGTGGGTATGCTGAGATGGCCACTAACTTCGTGATGGTTTAAAACCTTTCAATTCCATCATTGCCTCGTATTTAATGCTATCAGTAACTTTCCACGGGTTGGTGTCTCGATTCTATGCTTGCACATTCATTTTTTAGCACAATTTTGAAATTTCATATAGCCATCATATCTTGCACGTTGTTCCATGAGTCATCCCTTCATTGCTCGGCTCTATAAAAGGAGATGTGACGAATTTCTTTTCCCTCTTTACGCTATCTTTGAAATTAGGGTTTGCTCATTCGTTCGCCTTTTTTATTTTCACTGGTGATAAACTAAGTGGTAAATCGCTAGCTCTTTGAAACCAGTCTTCATTCTGATTATAATTTGTCGCCCAACCTCGAGATGATCCTGCCAGGATATGATGATAGCCCTTGTAATCCAAAGGCTAGATACATCGCATTGTATTTGTGCATGTTTTCTTCTGGCTTTTGTTTCCCAGTTTCGAAGCTGTTCTGGGAGTATTTGAAGTTCTTGCACATTCCTCCTACCCAGATGGGTCCTAATGGTTGGAAGGTAATGGTTTCCTCTGACGCTCTTTTGACCATAAAGGTTTTGCATTCAGTGATTGGTCTGTTTGTGAACAAGGATATTTGCTTCCTCTGTTCTCCTTTCTGCTTTGAGAAACTTAACGATGACATCTGCGATTGGTCAAGGTGTTGGTTTTATGCCTCTGTGAACTCTGGCTATTTCCAACTGTGAGGTTGTTTGATTATTTGATCATTTCGAGTTCCAAATAAATGAAAAAAATCTTCAGATGACTGCTGAGGAAGTGAGGATCAGTGATCGCTTCCTAAAGCTTCACCGGTTTCCTGTGGAAGCATTTCTTTTTTAGGGCATCCTGGAGAGTAGTAGTTTGTACACTATGAATGAAGGGGAGTGAGCTTTATTTAATGAGACTCATGCTAAGGCATTTGCTACTCGTGCTGGCATTAATGATGCTAGCATTGATTGGGAAGTGAGTTCGGACAAGCGTGTTATGAATCTTGATACTTCTGTTAATGTCACAGTTCTTGTTTCCAAAAAAAAAAAGCTTGCGAGGTCCATGAGTCCGTCAAAGCGACTGCCAGTAGATCCTGGTCAGGTACCAAGGAAAAATGACTTTCTACTAGTGGTTCTGCTCGGATTGTGTTTCGTCCGAATCATGTTTAAGATGTTACGGAGGCTGCTTCTTGCCCAATTCCTTCCCATGATGATGTTGCAAAAGGGGATCTCAAATCTTTCGAAAAGGTCGAGGAGCTGTGGCTTGCGTTGGAGATGATCGAGAAGGAGACTACTCATCCGTTGGACCATAATGAAAAAATGCTTCTTTCTACTTATGGTGTCTCGGACGGTGAGTTGTCTAATGATGATCTCTGAGTTATCAATAATAAAATGCTTTAGCTAGCGGTGGAGCAGTCCAAAGACATTAGTGGTGGTCAGAGTTTCAAGGTTCACTCTCCTTCTCCTTCTATTGATGTCAGCGAAACAGCCGGGTTCTTAGTTTATTCTTTTGTCTGTCAGGGTTTTCTGCTACCGGCCGTTACAGCTAGTCATGCTCTCCCCACGGACGCATCTCAGCAGGAGGGTAAAAATGGTTTTTCCAGTGTTACTGCTATTCCTTCTGTCCATTTGGTTGTTGGGGTGGTTCTTCAGTGCTTTCAGATCCTAGTGTTCTTTATCCACGGGTTGGTTGGACTGAGCCTGGCCCAAAATATATTCGTATCAAGTCGGATGGAAAATTTTTCTGGTTCACTCATCTTGACGTGCAAGACGATGCACGCAAGTTGGTAAATGAATGGCACGGGTGGTTAGAGGAAAGGTCTTTGATGCCCGTACTAGATCCATTTGATCACATTGATCATTGTCTGAGGAGATAATGGAAGAGATGAATCATCTCACCTATGCACGGGTGATGGGCTCGGTCTATCGAGCTAGTCATGATGAAGTGGCATTTTGGAGGGGAGGATGGAGGCACTATTGCTGGTGTTTTCTCATGTTCTTTCCCAATTTGACTAGCTACTCGAAAGCCAAGTTGGATGGGGTTTGTACCCGTCTATGTGATGTGGAGAAAGAGTTATCCACTAAAAAGGAAACTTTTGATGAAGCTTCTTGTGTTGATGTGGAACAATATGTTATTTATGATATCACTGAGCGGCGGGTGGAACAAATAACTGTTGCGCTTGATGATGTCAAGGCAGATACTTCCAGTATGCTTTCCATCACTGAGGGGCAACTTGTCGCGTTCAAAATTGAATTCGATGCTGCCAATGATATGCTCTGTATTCACTACACCAAAAGGCCAGATTAGCTACGCCGAGATGGCCACGATTCTAAACCGTTAGTGTATTGCCACGGCCAAAAATCGTAGCTATAATGACCAACGGCTTAAAACCGTGGGTAAAAAAAAATTAGCCACGGCTAAAAACCGTTGCTTTAGTGCCCACGGCCAAAAATCGTAGCTATATTTAGCAACGGCCTAAAACCGTGGCTATAGTGGGCAACGGCTTAAAATCGTGGGTTCATTTGCCACGGCTAAAAACCGTGGCTATAATGGGCAACGGCCAAAAACCGTTGCTATAAAAGAGTGGTTTGCACGTGCGCGCGTGTTGGTGGGAGTTTCGCGCTCTGGCGAAAAAAATTGGGGAAAATAAAAGGTTTGCACGGTCTGCGAATTCGATTTTCGATTTTCGACTTTCGACTTATTGCGAAACAAATTAGCGCAGAGGAGATATCGAGGAGCAGAGGATTGATCGAGGTTTGGGTTTGGCGCAAGAGAAATCGAGGTTTGGGTTTGGTGCAGAGGAGAGATCGAGGAGCTTGAAAATTGCATGGTTTGGTTTCGCCTCCTTCCATTTTCATTTTAGGGTTCCATTTTCATTTCTGGCCATTTGCTATTGAATTTACACAAAATGGGAGATCTACTTTTGGGGTTCTTCTTCATTTGTGATGGTGGTTTTTTCAATTAGTTCTCTCATCACTTTTTCTCTGTGTAAATCATATAGAGATTTTCGTTGATTTATATCAATGAAGAAGTAATTAGAGCTATTAAAAATTGGTAGATGAGCGAAGTGAAAGAAAGCCTAATATTGCAATTCTTTGTCGATGTCTATTATCAAAGATCAGGAAGGATCTATCGTCAGGCAATATTCAAATCTACCTTTAGCTCTGATTATCCTCTTTTCTCCCAGAAAACAAATAGGATTTATTGGTGACAAGGTAGAGACATTTTTTTTTCTTTTCTAAAGTTAATTTATTTTTATTTTTTCGATTATTTTCTTGAAAAGATGATGGTTGTGTGATGAAGAAAATCATTCGGATTTTTTCTTCCAAACAAAATGTGATATCATAACCAGCTACTTCTGACTCCCATCATCTATTACAAATCTTTTGATTTTGATTTTGATTTTGATTTTGATTTGGGAAATGATGAGAAAACAAAGGCTTTATCAGAACATCGATTTAATTGAGATCTGTTGAATTGTTTTGCACGTCAGTTTGATCCCTTGTTTATTTATAGTGTTTTAGTAATTTATTTGGAAAAAAAAATGTGTTAGTTTTTTGGTTTCTCCTTGGATGTTTGAGACTTTTTCTGTTCATTTATTGTCAAATTTTTGATTGACATAAGAAACTTTTATCACTTTTTTATTTCTGAATTTCGAATAAATTATTTTTATTTCCAACCAGTTACTGTTGCGTTACTTTTTATTTTTTTTGAAAAAGGCTTAAGGCTCCACAATACAATACAAGACGTGGGGTTAAATCATCACAGCCAAAACAATCCAATCACATTGTGAATTTGATCATCCTCGCACTTAACTTGAAGAGAATGTCATTTGGTTGAAAGTTAATGACAGAAGCTTTGCTAGGGGTGAGGGAAAGGAGCGAATCCTCCGCGAGATGAGTGCATTGCTCTAGAGATGCCAGAATGAATGGAGTTGGGAATGTATTTGTTAAGGTATAATTTGCTTATGCAGAAATGTCCATTTAGTTTTCTTAGTATTTATTTTGTTTGAAACTTACTAATGTGATGGACTCGGTGCATTGTGACAGAACTTGGATGAGGCAGTGGACAATTTGAAGCTTTACGATATGTTCTCATTGTATGGAAAGATCATTTCCTGCAAAGTTGCTATGACTCCAGAAGGAACCAACAAGTGCTTTGGGTTTGTTCAGTTTGAAGCTAAAGAATCTGCGAAAAAAGGTATCGGATTAGTTCATGTCACCATGGTTGATGGGAAGAAGATGTAAATGTTTTCTGACTCTCCTCTAATGTCCATTGAAATTAGTTTCTCTAATTGTCTGTGATTAATGAAATGTGGTTCTATTTGTCATATTAAATGTTGTTTATTTCTTGTGTAGGATCAAAGGTTTTATATGTGGCAAGGGCAATGAAGAAAGAGGAGTGGGAGAGAATGTTGAGCCGCTATTTTGAGGAGCGGGAGGAAAAAATATATAGATATAAGGTAGTTTACTGGTTATTCATTTCATCACAAACATGCACATTTGCATTGCTTACAAGTTTTGAAATGTGTCATTCAGGGATTGAATACCTATGTAAAGAATATAAATGATGATGTGGAAGAGGAAGAGTTTAAGCAATTGTACAGTATGTGTGGGACTGTGTGCTCAGCCAGTATGGGAGGATTGCAAACCCAATTTGTAAGTGATCAATCTTTCTATTACCCCCTGAAATTTATAGGTCATGTTTGTCTGTCATTGAGTACTGACTAATTTTTATACTGCAGGGCTCTGAAGGTCTGAGCCAGTACGGACATCAGTATGTTGGACAAGAGAATGCGCATACATTGCTTGTTTCTGGGGTGCAAATGAACTGGTGGTAGAAGTTTGATGGTATATTGAATTGTCATTGCAAGTTTTTTTTTTATGTGTTTTACTCTTTGAATCTTTACTAAGTATTGCAAAAGCATGTGAGTCTCTTTCAAATAAGTTTAGGGTTACAATAAATTGCATACCCCCTTTTTGCAAATTTCAACTACTAGTGCTTAAGGAAATTGAAATACCTTAACTCACTCCATGTCAACCTCACTTTTTGTTTTTTTATTTTCATGAAGATTAAGCTAGAGCCTTTTCTTAACACCTTCATAATTTTGTTGGGGGCTTCCTTGTGTTCTTTTAACCCATTTCTGAGACCACTGCATTAAAGTAATATGACATGATGTTGTCTGTAATATGACATGATGTTGTTCTTTTGTTTGCACTGGTAGAATGCTTGCAAGAGTGGATGGTTCCTAGTTAAAGCTGCAGAAGGAGTTTGTTAGCACCATTTCTGCAGGAGGGATGCTTATCAATGATATTGTTCTCCATGTGAGTATCTGATTTGCATTTGGGAGGAGGTGGTAATGGTGGTGTCAATGTCAATGGAAGAAATGCGCCTTCTTCTTCATCTCCAGTTATTGATCCATCTGATGTCTATGTTGCAGCCTCTGGTGGTGGATTGCTTGGAGGAGCTGTTGCACCTCCCTATGGTAACCCAATAAATTGATCTAGGAGAACATAATTTTCCATCATTTATGATCATCTTCTCCTTTATTAATTTTCTACTAATTATGATGCTACTTAATTTTCTATTCATGTTTTCCTTTTCTTGTTTCTGAAAAGATTCTTGTCAAATAGTTTTTTGATAAAACTTTTGACATCTTGAAAGTGGGTTCAAAACCCAAACTTCAAGAAAAGAGATATTATGTACAAACTCACTCACCATTGTTACTACTAGTCCCATCTTTTGTATAGTTTTCATGCCCACCACCCCACATGACATTTGATTTTTATCACTTTTTAAACCATTTTATCAGAATTCAAGACCTCCCCATCATAAAAAAAAAAACTTTGATTTCCGCAGCTCATGTTATTCTTCATTGATTTCCAACTTTCATTTAAATTTACAAACTTTACTTGATTTTGTGGTTAGGGTCTTGATCTTCAAGCAGAAGTAACAAGTAAAGTCTACTTTGATGTTGAAGTTGGAGGTGAACCTATTGGTAGGATTGTGATGGGCCTCTTTGGAGATGTTGTCCCCAAAACTGTTGAAAATTTTCGTGCTTTGTGCACAGGCAAGCAATGTTCTCTCATTCTTTTCATTGTTCAGAACCAAATATCTATTTACTCTTCTTTTATTGCTCTCACCTTTTCTTAGGCTGACCAAGAGGTTTTAACATTACATTGCAGGAGAGAAGGGATATGGTTACAAGGGCTTCTCATTCCACCGTATCATTAAAGATTTCATGATCCAGGGCGGGGACTTCACTAACAGAAATGTACGTTTTCATTTTATTCTTATCACTAAAAGAAGTGGTAAATTTAATAGATTTCTAGTAACGTTTTCTTTTGGGACTTAAATGTGCATTTCTTCTTCATTTTCCAATCTGGCTACAACAGGGTACTGGAGGAGTTAGCATCTATGGTTCTAGTTTTGAAGATGAAAATTTCAGTTGTAAGTACCAAATACATAAATTTTTTTGATTGGTTAGTTGACCTCTCGAACACCAAGTGCTTTGCTTCCTAATCAATATTTTATTAAGATCAGGTTATTAATTCAGGGCAATTGCAATATTTCCCTTCTATGGAGATAATGATGATTTTGTGTTTATTAGGATTTCGGTTAATAGCATTTTTCTAATCAATCTATGCTCCTAGAAGTTTTCAAACTACATTCCTTGCCTAGTAACAACATTCCTACTGTTCCATGTACATGTTCTACCACTGAAAAAAAAAAAAAACCTTGGATCCGTTCTTTCACAATGTTCATTGATATACTTGGATTAGAACTGGTTATTTTATAGCTAAAATTCAGTCAATGGCCAATGGCCCTACTGCACAATTCAGTCAGTTGTCATTTGCAGCTGCGTGTAGCAATCATAGTAGTTCTGTATTGCAGGAATGCATGCATGGTTTGCTACTGCCTTGGATACCCGGTATGCAGTAGTTGTCCCAATAATTGGTGTTCAGGTACCTGTAACTACACTGCTCTGGCTTTTATTTTGACATGCTAAGATCTATTTTTTATCACACTCGGGAAGTTTACGAAAAAAATTGAATATAATGTAAAACTTTTGCATGGGTTTAGATGGGCTGTAGATAATGATAAGTGGCAAGCAAGAGTAGACAGTTTAAAACCTGTTTTTGAAGGTGAGCTTACAACCATCAACAATCAGTTGTTAGTTCCCAGTTTAAGTTTTGAATGTTCTTCAGGATACCTAATTCTCTTCATAGTTTTTACTAGATATGGTAACAAAATTTCTTGTTGACTGTGGAATAGAATCATATCTCACGCTGCATTTTTTTAATATGAAAGTTCAGGTGTCTAAATACACGTACTACTTGCTTATATCACAATCTTGTTATCAATATTTGCAGTAACGAATGTTGGACCTGGAGTGTGGAGCATGGCTAATGCAGGTCCTAATACTAATGGGAGCCAGTTCTTCATTTGCACAGTAAAAGTGAGTTGAAGTTAATTCACAATCAAAGTTTCAATTTCACCTTACAGAAACTGACCTTCAGGAACATTATAGATTGTATTTCTTAGTGTCTTTCTGTGAACTTGTTTAAAAAGAAAGTTTTGAATAATTCCTTTCTCAGTTTTCTTTTTCAAATGATTTAGGTTTTTCATATATTGATTTGTATTTTTAATGCATGTGAGACAGACTCCATGGTTGGACAAACGCCATGTTGTGTTTGGACATGTCATTGATGGCATGGATGTTGTTCGGAAGCTTGAATCCCAAGAAACAAGCAGAGCGGATATTCTCAAGTTACCATGCAGGATTGTCAACTGTGGCGAGCTACCGGTTGATGGTTGATCGATGGTTGATTGAGCTAACTGCTACTTTACTATTTCCATTTGAATATTAGATGAACGTCAGTATGGCATGAACATCGTTAAGCTAACTGCTTTTCTTAATTGACTGCCAGGTACTGCTGCTGCCAGTGACTCTTTATTCTATAGAGAGCATGTCCATTAAGTCCTTCACATTCACAAGTTTGCATGTATTGTGTATACAGTTCAGGTGTGTTGTGACTTGTGAGTTTGACATATGTTATTCACTAAGGTAATGTATATATATATGGTGCTTTATGCTTCTAAGGTTCATTATATATATATGGGGTGAAGCTGCTAGTTCCGTTGATTTCTCCAGCATCTACTCAGCAATCTATCCAGGTGATTTGGTCTTATTCACAATTAAGAGTTATGCTTTGAAAAGATTGGCTTCTCAAGGTGAGTCTTATTTGCAATATCCCAAAAGGTGAGTCTAATGTAAGCTAATGTATTTGGGAATCTCATTCTAGGATTGTGATTTTTTTTACATCTATTATTTATTCAATCATGTTTATTTTCGGAACATGCAGAAACCTATTGCCACCCAAGCTAAAAAGTTGCCAGTAGCCTCCAAAAAGAAAGATGAGTCAAGTGATGACTCTGAAAGTGAATCTGATGAAGAGGAGGTACATGTTTAGTATTCTTTGCTTCAAAGCCTTACTTGTTGGATTGGCGTGGCTAAAATGTATATTTATTCCAAACCAGCCATTAGAACTGATTGAAAGTTTTTGTTGTCTTTTGCAGCAAAGAGTCTTATCAGAAAGGTGGTAAAAGCCAGGGACATACTATATTTGTTAAAGGTTTTGATACCTCCCTTGGCCATGATGAGGTAAAAATCCATACAGAGTTGATTTTATATTAAAAATCAATACAGAGTTGACTCATGAAACTCTTTTCTTTATTTTGAATCATTTACAGCTGATATTTTATATAAATAACAGTTAATAAAAGCTTAAAGATAGTGATATGTTTATTGCAAACAAAGTCAAAGTGGCCTCTTTTCCTGAGCTCATGAACTTCAGCATTGGAGGTGTACACGTACTTAAAAATACAGCTTTATGGGAAGATATATTTTGTGACTTGTCTATGCCTTGATTAGTCCTTTCAGACATTGTCTTGGTACAATCATTTTCTCATAGACTTGTCTGCAGAGTTAATCTCTTAAAGACTTAAACTAGTTGGTACTTGTGTAGAAAATAAAGCTAAGAAAACTAAAGGAAAACAGAGTGAAAGTAAGTGGAACGGCCTAAGTATAAAGGACCTAGGCGTAGTTCCCTAGGCAGTATTTGAAAAAGTGAATAAGGAAGACGTTTTAAAGAGTGAAAGGAGGTGATAGGAAAGGCATGAAAAGTTGAAATATAATTGACAACAAAGGCTGTTATGGGAAATTTCTAAAGCAGAGGACAATAATATATGTGCCTTCCAAGATTTTTACTAGAATGAATCTTTCTGATAATTGTGTTAATTTCCTCAAAATTGCTTATGAGGGAGGAAGTTATGTGTTGAAAGTCTGAAACTGAAAAATGGAACATCAATTCTACTCTGTTAATTCTCCTAACTTGAGGTTTCACATTTGATATGGATGACTTAGTCCATTTACTCTTTATTTATTGTAACAAACAATATACCCATTTTACTATTGAAAGCACTATCGTTTATCAAAATTTTATTATGAGTATTGTAGCTATGTTTTCAACAAATGGAATGGCCTTCAAAATTTTATTATCAGCTATTCTAATGACAATTATTGGAGTGCAATGTGGCCATGTTCTGGTACATTTGGAGGTTTGTTGCTTCACACCTTTCTATGGGGTCTTGTGTTTCGTTTCCATGATGTCTTTTGATTATTGTTTTTGCTCAATTCCATGGTCACTCTAAGAGACTAAAACATTGGATGATCAAGGGCCTTTCTCTCCTCAGTTTAGGATTTGTTATCCATTTTCACAGATGGTCAGAAAACAGAATTGGATGATACTTGTTTGTTTTCTATGACTTTATTGTCTAATACTCTGCCTCTGTCCATTTCAGCTATCTCATTAAACAAACAGTTGTATAGCTTGAGCTACGTCTGTGTGACAGCAGGTGCAGCTGCATTGGTGTTCTCTTCTTTTATGTTCTGGTACGGCATTAATGTAGATTAGTTACTCCCTCTTTTTTTTTCTCTCCCTTAGTATCTATGTTTATGTGGAGGTCATAGACTGTTTTAGACTGGGCATCACAATGGCAGTGATCAATGTTGTGATCTGGGCAGGAGTAGGTAGCGTATGGTGGAAAATTTTAGGCCTCTATTGAGTTTTATTCATTTTACCATTAATATTATTATTATTTAATTGACAGAAACTGTTTTTAGGCATATATACAATTCCAATACTTGTACATCCACATTTCATTGAGGTTGCACTCTCTTCGCCCGAAGGTCTTCACTTGAGAGGTATGTGTCTGGCTTGTTTGTTACTTTGTTATACTATATTTCTATTTGAATTTGGGAATGCTGAAATTTAGTATGTTTTTTAGATGTGATTAATCGGCTTAATGTCTTGAGAGGTAGTGGCATGCCTTCGTTGTATTCGTGGTCTTGTAAGAGGTAAGAGTGTTATATGAACTGGTTTTGGTTTTCCAGTAAATTGTATTTTATTAGAAATTTGATTGTTATCATTGTTGTGGTTGATTTGTGAAAGTAGAAGTTACAAAAATGGATTTGTCTGGCATGATTTGTGTGAAGATGACTTGATACTTCCTGCTTATGTGAATGAATACGTTCTTGATACTTCCTGCTCATGTGAAGTTACAACTCTCTAGTTCTCTCTCTGATCAACATTTATTGATCAACCCAAAATTATGCTATAGTACTGAATAGAATTTTTATTATGCAAGTCATTTAACTGGTTTTTATGTGAAGTAAATTTCATATTCACCCATCCTTGATTAGCATTCCTGTTATTGAATTGTGTATTCTTCTTAACAGAACATCATTCTAGAGGTGAAAACAATCCTAGTTGTCTTCATAACCCCCCAAAGCAAAAATAGTCTTCAGATGCACCTGTTCTTTGTGCTGGTTGTGGGATGAGAACTATATTGTCTATCAAGGAAGCCATAAGGTTCAAATATACAGAGATTCAAGCTGCAACATCTGACTTTTCAAAGGACCAGATAGTAGGAGATGGTGGGTATGGACACGTATATAGAGGCTGTTTTAAAGACGGACATGTTATTGCTGATGTGAGTTTATTTGTTTTCTATATTAATTTGAATCAGAACTCAATTTGCTACTCCCTCCTTTATCAGTAAACACTGGAGATAATCCGGCGGTAACTGAAAGGGAAGGGATGATCTGAACACTGCAGCATAGAGCGCGTCCCAGGCAGGGTGCGCTGCAGTTTCAGCGTGCTCTGCATTGCAGACAGAGTTCGATGTTGATCCAGACAGAGTGTGATTCAGTGTGTCTGCTGTACGTGCTGTTTCTGGCAGCAGCGGGTTTCAGCGTGCGCGGTTAGCACACCGGTTTTGAGCTGTGGTTGAGGTCTGCTGGGAGGCTTGTGGGTTTTTCTGCCCGCTGCTGCGAAACAGAGCTTGCGTTGGTGCAGTCCGGGTTGCTGGGAGCTGACTGCTTGGGCTGACTTCATTTGGTGCTTTAAGTTTGGCATGGACATTCTTCCTGTCTTAGTCCAGGTTTGCTCTTTATGTTTGGATTTTGTATGTCAATGTTATTTATTATTATTTTGTTTATTATAACACCCTTACCCATTTCAATGACAGGTAGTTGAACCAAAAGTATGCATTGCAGGCTTGCTTACTTGCATGAGGCTGTTGAACCAAAAGTGGTACATCGTGACATCAAATCTAGTAACATTTTAATAGATGACAATTTCAATCCTAAAGTATCTGATTTTGGTCTGGCCAAGTTACTAGGTACTGGAAAAAGCCATATCACTACCCGTGTCATAGGGACCATCGGGTAATATTTTTTTTATTGCAACTCAATGAGTTATTTTCCTTTTCCTTTTACGTTTTTGCATCATTGGTTTCAAATCGCCACGGTTTAAAGATTATAATAGATACCAATGTGACATAACTTTTCCAGATATGTTGCACCCGAATATGCAAATACTGGACTTTTGAATGAAAAGAGTGAGATATATAGCTTTGGGGTTGTTGTTTTGGAAGCAATTACTAGAAGATATCCCGTTGACTACGGATGCCCAGCAAACGAGGTATGTTTGCATGTGTACTGTAGCAGATACTCTAGTTGTTTTTTTCTTCTAACTCGCCTAGGGCAAATTTTTCTTATTAACCATAAAGTTAGTCTTTTTTGTTGAACCACATGAGCTTAATGGAACACTTTTCAGTTGTCAAGTTAATAGAACTTAGGTATTCTCAAACTCATTTAAGTTTATAGAGAAGCATTTGATGATAGCATCTTTCGAATGAATTTGTCATGTTTCTTTCATTTGAAACAAGTGAACATACACTCCAAATGTTTTCAGGTGATGAAACTTTAGTTTTCTCTGTTTCATTTTTGTACTGCGTATTTATCAATAGTTCTCCAAATATCCTACATAGGTGTCCATGTTCGACTCCTCGGCCCATAGATCAGTTAACTTGCACATAAGTACTAAAAGTAGAGTTCCAGGTATGTATGCCACATCAGTTTAACATATGGCAATATGAAATCATGATACATGGAAGTGGTTGGTGATTAAGAGATGCATGTTTCATGATAGTGTTAATCTAATGATTATGTCAAAAGATTAGGAGAAGGGTTGATAGTGAGAGATGAAAACGACAGTGTCGTCTTTCGCTAGAAATTGGAAACACTTAGTCTTTTAGCTAGTTATGTAGATATACTTTGTTGCCAATGGTCAAATAAGTAGCAACCTTATTGCAACTGTTTTTTGCTTCTAGGTAATTATTGGTTAACCTACCCTATTGCATATATATAATTATCTTCCCCACCAACCTTACTGTTCTCATCGGATTCCCAGAAGACCCTCCTGATATGAAATTACAAAGCAACCTGTGCTAGAAAAGCTTATATTCAGGTGTTTTGTATTTGTAGTTTGCAATAAATAATTTAAAGGAGGGTTAAGATTCTGGCCAGAACTCTGCCTAGCTAATGGTGAATTGTTTTTTTTACTAATTCATGAACTTGTCAACTTTCTAGTAATTAGCGTTGATAGCAAAAGAGAACCTAATATCTTGCTCCTCTGCAAATGTTGATGTTTTATCGTCCAAAGGTTTAATAAATTAGAAGTGGTAGTCAATTTGATGAACAAGAAAGGGAAGAATAAATATCTGAGAATATGTGTTTTGGTTTGACAAAAGAAACAATAAAAAAAAACGGACATGAGAAAGATACAGAAATAAAAGAAAGAAAGATAAAAATTCTCTCATCCCTCATTCTTTTCCATGGACCTAGTATTTGAACAACTTTTGACCATCTTTTTCGTATAATACTTGTGTTAATAAAACTGACATTCGTTATTCACCTTTTGAAAAAAAAAAAAAAAGTGGCAGATGGCATTGGATTGATTAATAGATGGTTGGTTGTGCTCGTCTTCATTTGAGTCAAAACAATAAGCAATGCAGTGATGCACAAGTTTTATGAACAACCCCAACAAACAGAACAAAGAGTTGGATATGCATATTGAAGCTAACAATAATGGTTATTTGATTTTGATAGTGCTAGCAAAGCCATAACCACCTAAATAAATAAATGATAATTACAAAGAAATTGAAATTAAAGAGAAAGTTAAAAGCAGTTAAAGTCGGTTTTATAGTTGATGAATGTGTAGAGAAACCAGTCTCATACTAGATGCTTGTGCCAGTGGTCAACTTTAGTTTTTTGGTTTGCGACCAGCAGCAAGCTCGCATCAGTGCGTCCCTCGTAGAGAAGTAGTTTGTCCCTCGCAGCAGCAGCAGTGATTCCCTCGCAGCAGCAGCAGCAGTGCGTACCTCGCATCATCAGCAGATCGTCCCTTGCAGCAACAGTATTGCGTCTCTCGCAGCAGCAGTAGCATTGTTCCACTTTCTTTGTATTTGAGATATTTAAGTTTGTGTGTGTGTCATTGTATTTGAGATATTATTTGATAGATTTTGTGACTCAATGTAATACATTATCTTATTAATTACATTACTTTGCCTCCATTCATGGAAATGTTTAAGTTTGGCACATTAAAATTTTTATTTTCTAGAAATAAAACTTATAAGATGTAATAAAAATTCATTTGACAGCAAAAAAAAAATTATAAAAAAAATATTATTAAAAAAAAATTTGCCACGGTTTTAAACCGTGGCTAATTATTGCAATGGCTAAAAACCGTGGCTACCTTGTCTAGGCTTATAACCGTGGCTAGTACTAGCCACGGCTTATAACCGTTGCTAAAGCTATTGCAACGGCTTAAAACCGTGGCCAAACTTTCAACGGTTTTAAGCCGTGGCTATTCCTGCCCACGGCTTAGAACTGTGGCTAAGATTTTGGCAACGGTTTATAACCGTGGCTAAATCATCAACCGTCCTCGAGATAAAACCGTTGCTAATATTTTAGCCACGATTTTTAGTCGTTACTAGGGATTTAGCGACGCCTCTACAGCCCACGGTTCTAAGCCGTGCCAATGGGTTACCCCCACAGTTTAAAACCGTTGCTAATGGCCATTTTTGGTGTAGTGATTGTCGAAACAAATGATTGGAAGCGAGTTGTTGACAAACGGGTTGAGCTTCTTGACTATATCGAGGGGCATGACGAGGATTTGACCAAGTACCGTCACTTGGTTGCTGAAGCTTTCGAGGACGATGATGTTATAGAATCTACTCCAGTAGGTTAGGAGGCATTGCTTCCTCTACCCTTGAATGCCACAGAGTCATTGCTTTCTTCCTCTCCTAAAGAGAGTCATTCCACTATTCCCGTGAGTGATAATCCTGTAGTTGCCTTTGTTTCTTCCCCCACTTTTTTTATCTTCTTCTTCAAATGTAACAGAGTAGTATTATCAATCAAATGAACTTTGTTGTTTTTTTTCTTTCCAGTTCAATTGTAGTTCTCATGGATTTTGCTTTGAATTCTTTTGTTGCTACTTCCGTGCTTTGGCTCATCATTCGTCTAATGGTGGGCTAGTGTTGTCCTTCGTGATTTTATGCAAAGATTTTGTTTTTGCTTGTAGTTCCTCGAATCATATTAATTTGTTCATTTAATTCTGGCTTCGTTGATTCGACGTGTCTGTCAACTCGAAGTTCTGGTGTTAAGTCAATTTGTTCGTTGAGCGTGTACTTCGTTAACTGGACATCTTGGTCGACTCAAAGTTTTTGTGTTAAAGTTTAACTATTTGTTCAACTCTTACTTCGTTAACTCGATGTTCCAGTTGATTCAAAGTTTTTTGTGTTGAATTGACTCAGGTGTCCAACTTTTGCTTCATTAACTCGACATTCCAGTCGATTCGAAGTTTTTTTGTTGAGTTGACTTGGGTGTCCAACTTTTACTTCGTTAACTCGACATTCCCATCAATTCAAATGTTTTGTGTTGAGTTGACTCGAGTGTCCAACTTTTACTTCGTTAAGTCAAAATTCCAGTCGATTCAACGTTTTTATGTTGAGTTGACTCGGGTGTCCAACCTTTACTTCGTTAACTCGACGTTCTAGTCAATTCAAAGTTTTTGTGTTGAGTTGACTCGGGTGTCCAACCTTTACTTTGTTAACTCAATGTTCCAATCGATTTACATCGTTAACTCGACATTCCAGTCGATTCAAATTTTTTCTGTTGAGTTGACTCGGGTGTCCAACCTTAACTTCGTTAACTAGACATTTCGGTCAACTCAAAGTTTTCGTATTCAGTTGACCCGGGTGTCCAACTTTACTTCATTAACTCGACATCTCAATCGACTCGAAGTTTTGTGTTAAGTTGACTCGAGTGTCCAACTTTTAGTTCAGGGTTGATAAAACTAGAAGTTTATATATCCGACTTTTGTCATGATTTCTTGTTACCAGATACATCGATTGCTTTGTATGGCTAATTCTTCGACGTATCTGTTCTGTCGACCACCCAAAGAATGGGGGTTTTGAATTCGTAATTGATATTTCTTTTGGATGTTTTCACTAGACTTTACTGTTAAAATCATTTATCTTGGTTCGACATTCAATTGTTTTGCCTTCCTTTGCTCAATATTGGTTTTCGTACTAGAGATTGATGTTTTTGTTGCTTTGTTTTCCTTTGCTTGACGCCGGTCCTCGTATGTCGTATATGCTGTTGTGACTAGCAGACTCAGGGTACTTTTCTATTGATGGTTTAGTAGTATTGGCTAATCATGTTCATGTCATTACCAAACTGTCCGATCGTGCTTTCGTCAACATCTAACTGTCTGATCATGCTCATGTCAACACCACACTGTCCAATCATGCTCACATGCATCAACACCGAATTGTCCAATCATGCTCACATTAGCATCAAATTGTCCAATCATGCTCACATTAGCATCAAATTGTCCAATCATGTTGATGTTGGCTCCGTGTTTGGTATCAACTGTCAAGGTTCAGTTGAGTCTGTTGTTGCCAGTTTTGTCGTTGGTTACTAGGGTTGAGCTTGCATCTATTGATAGGTTCTTCGAATCGTATTAGTTGTTTGATACAAACTTCTCTTTGTTTTGTGCATTCGTGAATTGGCTTGTCTAGTTTCGTTAGTACTCTTGTTCTTATATAAATCAGTTCGAATGGGAAGTTTTTTGGGGCGCATCTTCTGTTAGGTTGTTGTTTTGCTTCCTCCGGTTGTGCATTGTAAGGTGTATATTAGCTTTCTAGGTTGTTTTTTCGATCCTGCAACATTATCTGCTTTCTCCTTTCATTGAGCTATTTATCTGGCAGTTCGATGATTTCGTCGAGTCGCCCTTTCTGAACCTAATGCTCGATTTCGTCTTTTAGATTGTAGCAGTCTTCAGTAACATGCCCATGATCCTTATGGAAGGAACAATATTTGTTTTTGTGTCTTCCTTCTGGATCTCCTCTCATCCTAAGCGGTCAGTTGAAGTTATCCCATTTTGCTATGTATTTCAGTATATTTGGTCAACTTGTTTTCAAGGTTGTATATGGCTTGTATGTATTCTTCATCACACTCATTACTTACTCGTGTCGAGGTTGCACTGGTTGTAGCTTCTCAGATTTTTGTTGTTGTGAATCGCTCCTTCCGCCATTTCGATGTTTCTTTGATTGGATGTTACCCCCCCCCCGGTTGTTTGTCATCTCAAATCCTTTCCTCATTTCTTTCCCGTTTCCTTGAAATTCTTTTTCTTTCTCGGTAATTTTTCCTCCTTGTTGCCTTCATCTCTTCAAGGGAGATGTGTTTTTGTGTTATTTTTTAGCAAGATCGCCATGCCTTTTGGAGGCCCCAGGTTAAGAGCATCAAAGAAGGGGCCTCTCTTCAGCCCAACAACAAAGGTTACAGCGACAATGTCATCACTACATCCATCGATCATCATCAATTCATTGGTAAAGCGAGTGACATATTCCTATATTGTCTTTTCTGGCTTTTACTTATATGCAAGAGGTAGTGTGGGCATTTTCTCATCCGCTGGCTCCCGATGAATCTGATGATAAAAGTGATGGCTAAAGTTTGGAAGTAATCTATCGACCTCAGTGGTAGGCTGTTGAACCAATTCATTGTTGTGGATGTGAGGCTAGTCAGGAATGACCTGAACAAGATCGACTCCATGGTTTCTTTCGGGACATCATGTGGTGGAAGTGTTTCAGGCGATCAGTTGGGTCGGTAATACCATCATATACTTCAAATTTTGGCGCAGTGAACATTTTCGGCATTGTCATATTCATGAGGGCGTCGGAGAATGGCAGTTTTGCTAACTCGTATAGTATGTTGGGATCCATGACTCCTATCCTGAATGGGATTTCAGTATGCGTCTCGTCACACTGTGGAGTCTTTCCTTGTGGGAGCTTGTTTCTTTCAAAGTTTCCCTATTGGGGTTCTACTGAGGCTTCATCACTTCCTTGAGTTTGGTTGGCGGAGTTTTCTTGTGGCAGTGCATGAACAGGATCAGCTGGTTGAATGCACTCCTGGGTGATTTTTTTATGCATTTTTTTCATGTAACTCATCTGGGCCATTAGCAGATCTACTCAAGGATCTGTGGCAGCGTCACCGATGTTTGGATTGTCTGGGCTATTGCCTGATATGGATTCAGATTCTTGGGCGCCATCGATCCGATGATCCGGGTTGCTTCTTGTTCATGAACTATTTGTGATGCATCATTGCCAGTGGGAGAGTTGTCACGATCATCACTGGGTTGAAAATATGTAGAGCGTGTCATTTGTTCTGATGACTTGTTGATCTTCTATCAGATTGTGGTGAGCTTTGTCACTGTGGATCTTGTTTTTTTTTAGAATAGAAACTCGTAGTTCCCCACGAATAGCGCTAAACTGATGCGTCCAAAAATCGTCCTCCTGTGAGTTTGACATGCAAAATAGATGTTAGACTGCCAAGGACCACCTTTTTGGTGGCCGAAGGCACTCTGATACTGAAGTCAAAAACTCTCTTTGAAGAATGAAGTAAATCTGGACAAAACTCAGTTAAAGTTGCATACATGTGTCGAATGTTCCCTTTACATTTTATAATGATCGCGATTAATTCTCTATCTGACTTAAGCATGTGAGGCTCAACGGAAGGAGATGCATCTCTGGAGGCGTAACTCCCTCCATGACTCTTTTTGGTGCAACATACCTTTTTCTTTATTTAAGAACTCGTGTCGGGCTTGGATTCGGCCTCTAATTCGTTTGGGCTTGGATTAGAGCGTTGTTTATGTCTTTTCGTTGGTGGGCTTTGTCTGGGCCTTTCTGATTGGCCTTATTCTTCTTGGGTTTTATGAACTGGGCGCTATATCTTTGTGATGGATGCTCTATGCCACGTGTACGACCCTGATGATTGGTTTATTTTGATGTATCATCATAGCCAATCACAACAAAAACATCAAGAGCGTGTTTCTAAAAATGCTTCGGTTAACCACAAACTCACTGCATCTTAAATTCAAAAAGATATTACACGTGCAGCTACATGTGAGACTACTCTTGTTATACTCGAAGATCTTGGATATGCATTATTAGCTATTTTGATTGATGAGTCTCGTGATGTATCAGTCAAAGAGCAAATGGTTGTTGTTTTAATATGTGAAAAAGAAGGGATGTGTAGTTGAACATTTCCTTGGTATTATGCACATCTTTGAAACAAAGGCAATTTCACTCAAGACAACACTTGTAAAAATGCTTTCCGATCATAAGTTGAATATAACGAGGTTACATGGCTAAAGTTATGATGGGGCGAGCAATATGCAAGGTGAATTTAATGGACTTAAATCTTTGATTTTCAAGGAAAATAAGTCTGCATTTTATAAACATTGTTTTGCACATCAGCTTCAGTTAGTGCTTGTACATGTTGCAAAGAATCATCCCCAAATTTCTTTACTCTTCAAATTGGTTTCAAGTGCGGTGAACATTGTTGCACCCTCATGCAAACGTCAAAATTTTTTTTGAGACAAACAAGTTGTTGAGATTCTTGAGAAGTTCAATCACTACAACACAAATGCTCTTTAATAACACTTCCCAGTAGCGTTTTTCACAATTATGCTATGAAAAATCAATTTGTAATGGACTTTCAAAATGAAAAACGCTATCTAACTGAACGGCGGGATTTTTGCCCCCCCCCCAAATTTTTTTTACTCAGACCTTTTTCTCTCCACTTGCTCGCCTTTCTTCCTCCTCTTGCTCACCTCTACTACATCACCCAATAGTGTGTTTGTCTCTTCTCTCATGTGCAATAATGGAGTTTAGCCGTCTCCACTTCTAAACACCACTACCACTTCCTTCCCCAGAGCGAAACGAAGATGAAGAAGAGATCATCAGCAACAAAAATGACTGTGAACCTTTTGGCTTCTCTACTCCCTCTCGAAACCTCTCATCTCTCCGGCAACTCTCCTTCGAAGCCGTCGTTCGATTTCAGTGTGAAAGGCTTCAAAACCTCCGCCTTGAAAAAGAAGACCGTGACCACAGCGGCTGCATCTCCATCTGTTCCTCTGCCCATTTGCAGAGTTGAAAAGTTATGGTTTCCTCTCCCCATCTCTTCCTCTCACCATCTCTTATTCTCTACCAATTTGGCTTCTCAACTCGAAATCGCCATTGAAGCGTGTCTGTCATTGATTCATTAGATTTTAACCAGATTCATTAGATTATGTGTGTCTGTCATTGATTCATTAGATTTTCACCAGATTTTTGTTTTGTTGTTTTACAGTAGTTTCACTTGCAACATCGCCATCTTACTTACGCTGTTGTTGTTTCAGAAATTTGAGGGTAATGTTCAGGATTGACGGAGCAGACTACATGATATCCATCTGTGGAAATGATACCTTGAGGGTGTTTTCATCTCCAGGGAAAATCTTTGAAAATCAAAAGTGAAGATGTGTTCCATTTCTTTATTGTCCATTCATTCACACATTTAACTTTATGTATTTTATTTCAATTTTTTTTCTTTTCAAAATTGCAATTCTAATGTCTCCAAAACTGACACTTTTCTGCAGTTCATCCTGTCCACTTTTGATTTTTGTCTAATTTTGGGCATGGTTCATATCTCCTACTTGTTTTGACAAAGAGAGATGCTAGGGCGCACCGGTTTTTTACCTGGTATTTCGCAGAGAACCCAAATCGCAGAGAAGAAGTTTTCTCTAGCAAAGAACCCAAATCGCAGAGAATCCAAAACCCTAGATCTATTTGTGTAATCAATCGAATCCATATCAATCCAATCCAAGAAGAACACAACACAAAGGTATTTTTCTCCATTTCTTTCTCTCCTTTTGATTTTGAAATGCTATCCCTTTCTTTCAACCAAACCGAATCAATTTTGTGATTTTCACTTTGATTCAACCAAACCGAATCAATTTGATTTTTAAAATAGATCAATAAAATGTTAAGTTAAAATAGGAAGGAAATGCTATCCCTAGTCGACAAATAGGAACTTCTAGGGTTTGTAGAACCACAAATTAATGTTTTTGCAGACTAACTATATTCAAAATGTTCGAGTTGAAATTCTAAAAATAGCTAATTCTAATCTTCAACCACATTCTAAACAATAGAGATTTTAACTATAAAAATCTAGAACCTCATTACCCAAATAAAACATCTCATTTCAATGTACTGAAACATTTTAGGCTTTCCTGAGTGTTGTATGATTAGCCTAGTAAGATTTTAGGCTTTCCTGAGTGTTGTATGATTAGCAATTGTATTGTTAGCCTATATATATATTATTGTTAACTTCAGTATAGTAGTATTAGAGATTTAATGGGGTTTTGCTTGTGTTGAATTTTTCATATTTTCAGGGATGGATACATTAGAAAATAATGAATGTATGGAAAATGAAGAATTTTTAGATGAGATAAAAGAGCCTTGGATAGGGATGGAATTTAACAATATTGAAGAGTTTCAGTCGTATTATCATGATTATGGTAATAAAAAAAGGATTTCCAGTGAGAGTAAGAGCGACTGAAAAAGATGTGGATGGAAATTCTAGATATGTTATTCTTGCATGTGGTCGGACTGGGACATCAAAAAGTAAAGCAGAAAATGTTATAAAATTGCGTCTCATGGGTAGATGTGGTTGTAAGGCTAAGATGAGAGGTCGTATACGCCCTGATGGAACAGTAAAAGTGACAACAGTAAGTGATGAGCACAATCATGATTTGAGCCCTGGAAAATCGAGATATTATTCTAAAAATCGAGTTATGAGCCAATATGTGAAGAAGAGACTTGAATATAATGATAGGGCGGGCATTAGGCCAAATAAGAGTTTTACTTCGTGTGTGGTTGAAGCTGGTGGGAATGATAATATGACATTTTCCCAAAAAGATTGTTACAACTATCTGTATAAAATAAGGCAGTTGAGACTTGGTGAGGGGGATGCGTCGGCACTTCATAACTACTTTCAAAAGATGCAAGCCAACAATGTTGAAGTTTTCTATTTGATGGATTTGGATGAAACAGGGAGGTTAAGAAATGTATTTTGGGCTGACGCATGGAGTAGAGCAGCTTACAAGGAGTTTGGTGATGCCATTACTTTTGACACTACGTACTTAACTAATAAGTACGAAATGCCATTTGCTCCTTTTGTTGGGGTGAATCATCATGGTCAGTCAATACTTCTTGGATGTGGATTGATCTGTAGTGAGACAGTAGAAGAGTTTGTTTGGCTTTTCAAATCTTGGCTCGTGTGTATGAATGATCGTGCTCCAGATGCTATAATCACTGATCAGGATAGAGCAATGAAGAGAGCCATCGAAATTGTGTTTCCCAACACACGCCATAGATGGTGCCTATGGCATATTATGAAAAAGTTCCCTGAAAAACTTTCGGGTTGCAATCAATATGAGGCTATAAAGTTTGCAATGCAACGAGCAGTTTTTGATTCCCTATCTCATTAAGAGTTTGAAGAATATTGGTATGGGTTCATTGAGAAATTTAACCTTCAAAATAATGATTGGTTGAGTGGATTATTCAATGAAAGAATTCGTTGGGTACCAACATTTCAGAGGAATACTTTTTGAGGCAGGAATGTCTTCAACACAAAGGAGTGAAAGTATGAATGCTTTCTTCGATGGTTATGTAAATTCAAAGACCACTCTAAAGCAATTTGAAGAACAATATGAGAATGCACTACGATGTAAGGTTCAAAAACAAGTTGAAGAAGACTTTAAATCCTTTAACCGTTGGCTTCCTTGCATTATCTCCGTACCCATTTGAGAAAAAATTTCAAGCTGCCTACACCACAAATAAATTTAAGGAGTTTCAAACAGAGATTGCAGGAAGATTATGTTGTGCAGTTAATCATGTCAATGAGTACGATGGCTTTCAGGTTTATTATGTTTCGGAAGACAGGTTGATAGGAAGCGCATACAGATCAATCAATTTTAAGGTTTATTTTAATAATGTCGACTTCAATATTCAGTGCAATTGTCAGTTGTTTGAGTTTAGGGGGATTTTATGCAAACATATTTTATCGGTATTTTCTCAAAAGAGGATTAATGTTTTACCTGAAAAATTTATTCTTCGAAGGTGGAGGAAAGATGTTAAGAGGTGTCATAAGAAGGTTAAAATTGTATATTCAGGTTGGGCAATGAAGCTTGAAAATGAACGGTTTGATGAGATGTGCAGTCTCTTTTATGAAATGGCTGACATAGCTTCCGAGGATATAGAGGAGACAAACAATGTTAAACAGTGGTTACAAATGAAGCTTCGTGAACTAAAGATATCAAAAGGTGATGGTGATGTCAATTTTGAGCCAGAGGGGTTGTTCGAAGTTGGCGCTAAAAGTAGTGCTGAAATTCATAGTCCATTGCATGTTCGTTGCAAAGGACGGCGTTCTACTTCGAGAATGCAATCTACAATGGAAAAAGCCTGTAAAAAAAGAAGAAGAAGAAAGAAACACAAAAAGAGAATAATTTGGTAGGTTTACTTGTTTGTTTTGCTTCAATGAATATATTTATTTTTTCAATTCAAGATAATATATTTTTAATTTGACATGTCATTTGTAGGGTTCTACCCAAGTTGGATTTGAAAGTTCACAATTTATGACACAGCTTTCAGCTACGCAGGTTTGTCTGTTAGTACAAAGATTATTCACTTTTGATTTGTGGCGCTATGATTGTTCACTATGATTAACGTGTTTGTTGTTTTGAAGGGTGAAAGTATGGGGTCATATTATTCACAACCTAGTGGACTTGGTCAGGTTTACTTACTTATATCACAGGTACATAATTTACATGTTTATTGTCATTTTAACAACCACATAAAGATTGTAAGCCTTAATCATTTATTTTTCCAGCGACCAACTTCTAGCAACGACATGGAGTCGTACAGAGATTGTACAGATATTGCAAATGAATTATCCAACCCTGAAAGAGATCATTCAAACATAGTGTCAACATATGGAAGCGTTGAGGATCCAGTTCATGCAGTTTCATGTAATGTTCAGTGTTTCATGGGTGTAATGTCGGGTTTTCAAGATGTAATTTCAGTGTTTCATGGGTGTAATGTCGGGTTTTCAGGGTGTAATTTCAGTGTTTCATGGGTGTAATGTCTGGTTTTCAGAGTGCAAGTTATGAGTTTCATGTAATGTTCAGTGTTTCAAGGTGTAATGTCGGGTTTTCAGGGTGTAATTTCAGTTTTTCAGGGTGTAAACTCGTATAATTTGCTATGAACTGTCAGAACAATTTGCTATGAACTTGTGTAATTTGCTATGAACTCCTATAATTTCAGTTTTCAGTTTTTTCATCTAAACTGTCAGAACAATTTCCAGTGTTTTCATCTACACTGACAGAAAATTTCCAGTGTTTATCATCTTCATCTGTCCAGAAAATTTCTGTGAAATTTTTTTTCCAGTTTATCAGTTTCTGTGCAATTTCTGTCCAATTTCTTCACATTACATGCAACATTGCAACAGTTTTTATCAGTTTCTGACAGTTTATCAGTTTCAACATTTCATCAGTTTCAACATTTCAACATTTCAACATAGCAATCCCAACACTGGAAACATTGCAACATTTCTGACAGTTTTATATGGAAACATAGCATTTCCTGATAATATAGCACTTCCTGATAATTTCCTGCACCATACAAACATAGCACCATACATAAGAACATAGCAATACTGATAATTTCCTGCTCTGATAATTTCCTGCTCTGATAAGAACATAACAACATACAAAACACAGATTTTTCTTTTATGACAGTTTTATATGGAAACATAGCATTTCCTAATAATATAGCACTTCCTGATAATTTCCTGCACCATACAAACATAGCACCATACATAAGAACATACATAAGAACATAGCAATACTGATAATTTCCTGCTCTGATAATTTCCTGCTCTGATAAGAACATAGCAACATACAAAAACACTGATTTTTCAACATAAAAACATAGCACCATTGTTAGCACCATACAAAAACATAGCAACCCTGTCAGTTTTATGCAACAACATAGCAACAACATAGCAACATTGACTTAGAAACAACATACAATAGCAACACACCATAGAAATAACAAAACAGAATAATATATCATCCAAGATCTTCAAATTCATTTACCATCCAAAACATATTCATTTACATCTCACATACTATCCAAGACCTTAAAAAACAAAAGTACAAGAGTTAATAAAACTACTACTAATATACTGTTGATAAGGTCCTTAGTAAAAGCCCAAGTATCGTTGAGTTGATTTTCATGAGCTTGATTGCGACGACCCTCAGGAGCATTATTGGGTTGGTCCACCACTTCTTCAGTGTCGTTTGTTCTTGACTCCCTTGTTCTTGTTCTTGATTGGTGCTCTCTTCTCGACGCTTATTCTCTTTGTCTTCTCGCCTCCTGCTCCTTCCACATTTCATAATCTTCAACCGCTTCTTCAAGTGAATTGAAACCCTTGTAGACAGCATCCGTATACCCGTTCACTTGTAGTGCGCAACTTGACCAAGTAACATATATGCCAGGAACATGCCCACGATAAACCACATAAGCTACGTATGCCATTCCTGCGTTGGCAAAGTAACATATGTTAGTTGGGGTGACATAGGCAAGAATACATAAAAATACATTGCATTAGAAACAACAAAAACAACAAAAAATACATTAAAACACTGAGATACATTTCAGAAATTATATACACAAACTAATTGAGGAACTTATTGAACATCTTTATTTTCAGGACCAATAACATCTTGTTATGGTCCCTTGGCTTTTCCAAATGCTTTTCAATGAAATAAGTGAACAATCTTTCCAACAGCATTGAAACTAAATACTCAGATAGTCTACACTGAATAAGCTTTGAAGTGCGAATTTGTCCAGGATCAGACACATTAAAGAAGAAATCCTAATTTCAGTATGAAAAAATGAATAAACCAATATAAAGCCTTAATAATAAAAGAACTATGGATAACAAAATGAACAAAAAAATTTAATTAATGTAAACAATCTACTAAACCAAATTTCAAATGACATGGAGACATCCCTAATTTCAGAATGAATAAAAATCAAAACTGAAGGGCTTAATAATATAGTAATCTTCAATGTCGAAACCCCAAACATCAAATTTTCAAATAGTTTCTCTACAAATGGAAAAATCGAAGATTTGGAAGCATAAACATAACAAATAGAAGAACAAGAAGACTTACAAACTTGGGATCACTAAAGAAGTCCCATCCAAGAATCGCAAAGAGAAAGAAGAGTGAGGGACTGAGAAAGAAAGGTCGACCACCTCGAGATGAATCGCGTCGTGATGATCGATCCTCTCTGATACGAAACGATTTGGAAGAGAATAGAAGAAGAAAGGTTTCTAAGCTTGAGCCGATTGGGGATCTAGAGTTTATGTTGTACCCAAATCGAAGAACAAATGAGGATGGGCTTCTCCTTCTGTTTTTTTTTTTGTCCGCTTTAATCACACGTGCCTGGCACGCCTGGATGGGCACGTGCCTAGCACCATCCAGGCGAAATCCCAGGTAAATTCACAGTGCATTTTAGAATTGTTGTTTGACAAATCCAAAATACCTTTGATAGCAACCAAGTGGGTTTTGTGTTTTTAAGAGGTCCCGAAAGGATTTTGAAAATTGTTCAAGTTTTGAATGTGGATATCTATTTTCTTCTTATTGACTCCATTAACGCTTTCCTTACATATTTGATAAGCTAGTAACCATTGATAAATAAGTGAACAGAGCCATGGTTTTGTGTTTTAACGTACAATAACATGAATATATATTAATTTGGGGTTTTTTCTTTTATGAGATTAAACAAGTCAAAACATTTTGCATATAATTAACTTATTTGGTCGAGTGATGAAATAATTGCATTATGTTGTTTATATAAAATATATACAATACAAACTTTGCTAGAATATAGATTAAAAAAAAACCCACAAATTATATGGGGGTTCACAGTGTTGCAAATTCACACACTATGTTGCATCAATGGGAGAGACTAGTCCACTATAAACAAAACTTTTAGCACACGAGAGATTATGTTTTGCACTCATAAAAAAATTTAGACACTGATGTTCCTCATACACACCACTCCTCTGCCACTCATAATAATCCTTCTATATTAATCACTAAAAATGTGTATGGTGGTGAGGAAATCTGAAAATTTCAAGAACTTGATTATGCTTCCATATTGATCATGCTAAACAAAATTCTAGTTGCAATAAGCTTGATATCAAGTCAATGAAAGTTTCTAGTAGTGCATGATCTGTCGGGTCGAATTTGGGTGACACAACCTAGCAATTGCTCTTAAGAGAAATTTCTTTCAGCTTTTCAATCTTATAGAGATCTATGTCAAATGAAAAAAAATTTAAATAGGTTTCCCAAGGTCAACTGGTCAATTGTACCAAGCTGTGTTATTTGTAGATGAAGCTGATGCTGAATAGAATTACTACTTTGATTTTGGTAACATGTATCTTGTTTTCGACCATCAAAGAAGCCAACTAAATAACTAAACACTATCCTGGTTTTGGAACAAAATAAGATCAACTAGTGCAAGCTTCTCAATATAGTTGGTATTAAGTGACTACTTGTACAGATGTGATCGGTGATATCAAATCTTTTCTCATTATTTAGAAATGTGTATGTTGCTCCTTCTGCATGCTTACCGTAAATCTGAAATGTGTATGTTGAAATTATTATGTTTGTGTGCTTAAAGTTTTTTCACTGGCACTCTAGTCTCTTTGAGATAAAATGTCAATTCTAGACATTATAACATCATGCATGCAAAATGCATATCACTGCTGTTACCTGATCCCTTCATTGTTGAGGCCAGCTGCATAATTTGAGCTGAATATTAATTTTTCATAATTTTTATGCAGTCAACCTTGCAATTCTCAATTCTCAAGATTTCGTGCATCAGTAAAGTTCAATTCTGGCTTAATGTCTAATGATTTTAACAAGGTATTCAGCAAATTTTGTTTCCATCATTGACATGGTAGTCTTTAGGTTGAGAAATGAAGTTTAGTTGCTAACTACCTGAGAATTTGTTTACTTGAATTTAGAGTTTCAATCCTGTGTGGGAGCCTTCTGAAGACCGGCAGTGCAAGTTTGATGAAAGTCCAGAACCTGAACGACGAGGAATGAACTTCGAAGCTGACCATATAGTTGATGGGGCTGGTGGTTCTTGCAGAACATCCAGGAAGGATGAAAAAGACTTCACCTTTCCCTGTGGGCAATCAATGTCTGAAGATGATGATGAAGTTACAGAGTTGAAAATTAGAGCCTTCATTGATGGGAAGGTATCACTTTTACGATTATCAATCTTTTTTCATGACATGCGAAAATGATCGGGAGTCATTTTCTAGTTTCAGTCCTTTGATTGTTGCTTTCCAAATATTAAAATTGCAGGTCCTGGAGCTGAAGAGGATGCAAACACCATTATATGAAGATTATTATAACACTTTGAATGGTTCAGGCTCTGCAGCAAAAGAACAACTCTTACCACAAATGCGCAATAACACAATTTGGCCTCCTAAGGAAGATAAAATTAGGAAGAAGAGAGAACGAACAACAATGGAGACGATAACGGTGAGAGCTAGCAAGAAGAACAAGGAGCAGCTGGAGAGCCAAAGAATGACACACATTACTGTGGAACGAAATCGGAGAAAACAAATGAATGACCACCTCAATGCCCTTAGATCTCTCATGCCTACTGCCTTTGTTCACAAGGTGAACTGTCTATTTTACTTCTTATGAATTAAATCATTTTCCTTGTGTTCAATATTTGTAATGTATGGTATTTTAATTTTATGCAAGTGTTGGACATTGATTGATTAGGGAGACCTAGCTTCAATTATCGGTGGAGCCATAGATTTTGTCAAGTAATTGGAGCAACTGTTGCAATCTCAAGATTGTATGTCCAAGAAGGCAAGGGAAACTTCTGAGAGTTATTGCAGCCTTTGAAGGAATTGGATTAACGGTCTTACACGTTAATGTTAATTCCTTTGATATCAACTCTCTACTCTACTCTTTTAATCTCAAGGTATGTAATTAGTAATTTAGTACACCCAATTCCCATTATTCAATATATTGGTATTGCACATTCATTAACAATTTTAAGTTGTTGTTGGGTGGCACTGGCAGATAGAAGATGGGTGTAAATTTGGATCAGCTGATGAGATTGCAGCGGTTGTCAATCAAATTTTCGGCTACATCAACAACAACAATGGCTACGGACCCCAGCCCTAAACATGGACAAAAGGTATACAATTTTATGAAATTCAAGTTAGTTTTCATTATTTATTATGAGAATATATATTTTGAATGATGGATTAATGAACTCACACTACAACAAAAGTGCTTATTAATAGAAGGTCAAGTTAAATTTGGAATATGCGCGCACTTAGTCTGGTTAGTAGAAGGTCTAAGTTTGAAGAAGACAGAAAATATAGTAGAGCACCATGATGACAATTCAAGCTTTGAAGAATCATTTCAGAAGACAGGAACCAAATGCATATCCTGTCATTCAACTTGTAGAGATTAAACATATTGGCTTATCTTCAAGTGTTTGATTGTCTATCTTGAGATTGTACCGATGATTGAACTCGTGTCTAGTCGAGTATAAAATGACTCAAATAAGCTTTGGCATGAACATAAAAGCATAAAAAGATCTTGAATGAACATCAAAGCATGGAGATTGTTTTTGTTTTTTGTTTTTTTTTTTAAATTTTTTCTGGCCCCAAACATGGGTTGGGGCCTTCTTAAAATGAAACATAAAAGCATGGAGATAGATTTGTGACTCTATCATGGGGTCCTTCTTAAATTTGCATTAGTTAAATATGGCAAATTTTCGTACTCTTAGTCTGGATAGAGGAAGGTCCAAGTTTGAAGAATAATCAAATATAGTAGTTTCGCCATAACGATGACGGTTCACGCTTTGAAGAATCAATTTCAGAGATGGGAACTGAATGTGCATTTACTGCATGTTTCCCACCTCACATCTTGTCATTTACCTACCTGTACCACCATAGCAACAACACAACCACTTATTAAAGTCTCAAAATAGACTTAATGAGTTGAGGGAAATAGGAACTAATCTTGAAGGTTGTTGGGTTGTGCAAAGTACTATTATTTGCTCTAGATTTTTTTATTTTATTTTTGCAGAATGTAAGCAAGCGGTTTAAGGAGAAATTAACCTTTATATTAATAAAAATGTTCAGCTTGCTCGGAAAAGGCTGGCTGCCCTGAGGTAGTGGTTGGCGCATCAAAATATTGGAAGGCTGCTCCGAAGTTGAATGATGGGGAACTTTCTCATACTGGTATGCAGCTTTGTTTGATTAAAAGTAATAACTTTTAAATTATCAGCATACTGGATTTTGTAATTAATGTAAGCTGCGGGTTAATCTTCTCAGAGTTAAGGCCCTTCTTTCGCAATAGGAGAGTTTGCTACACTCGCCAAAGGAGGCACTTGTAGTGATGGGTTTTCAAAATCATACTTCTAAAGGATAAATCTCTTCTTCCATTGAACCCAAGAGAAGGTTTCTGTGATGTTTGTAAGTTGGATGGTTACAGAGGTTTGTTTCTCAGACCATGGAATAGGAATCAATAACCCATTCATGTAGATTTAGTTTTATTTCAGTGAAAGGTTTCATGAACTGGGACAAGTTCAGGATGTTCTCCTCTAGAGTCTAGACACTCAAAGCAAAAGCATTTCTGAAAGCAATTGGGCTGAGTGAAGCTCTGGAAATTGGGGATTGTCGGGGTGTAGATGAAATAAAATAAAATCACAGAGCTTATTCATTGACCAGGTAAGGACTAAGTTTCACATAATTGGGGGATGCGTTAGAAGATTAGGTTCGGAGGGCAACAAATAATTAAAATTATGGTGCTCTGGGCACGAGAATCCCTACACCAACGCATTAATTTTCTTCCTGTATGATTGATTTTTTTTTGTTCATCCGTGTCTGTCGTTGTTTTGCATACATTCAAAAGCTTTATCATTGAGCTATAGAGTAAGTTCTTTTTTTGTTCATGTATCTCGAGTCCCCTTTAAAACTTTTGTTCATTGAAATGTACTGCCAGTTATTTTATTGTGGTTGTTATTTTATTGGTGGGGGAGATGAAGCGGCAATGTGACAAGATAATGTGAGTAGTCTCCTTCTATTGCTTTTGTGCCTCCCTAAAATGAAGTATTTCTCGCTTTCGCTATGATCTTCAGAAATGTGTATGAATATATAATTGCCGCACAGAAAGCATCCACATCTGAAGGAGGCACTTATAGTGATGGGTTTTCAAAATCATCCAAGATGGTTTTTGATGGAAATTCAACTGGTTCGGGTAAATCTCTTTTTCCATTTGATTTTTTTTTCCTGTGGGGAGTGTCTTAAGTTTTGTGCAGTTTTTCTAAGTATTCCAAATTTACTCATGTAGTAAGCCGCTCATCATCTCTAGCTGCTGGCCAATCACCATCATCTTTCCATCCAAGGGATTCTCATGGTAGGAGACTGTTTGATATTTGTCTTTTACTTGATTGAATTCTGATGAATGCTAGGTACTTATTCGTACCTTTACTTAAATAGTGAAGCTTAGTATCAAGTCGTTTAGGGTACCAGAATTGTTCATTGAGATTCCTGAAAGTGCAGCCATTGGTTCACTGAAGGTAAATAACTTTGTCATATTATGCTTTGGTTATGAACTTATGTATCTCGTGCATGTGTGTACTTATTAGTTGGAATAATGAGTGATAGTACCTAGCATGGACCACATAGTGATGGCATTTTGGTCTATAAGTGGTTATTACTAATTACTGATTGCTCCATTGAATTACTTCTACAAAGGACAGTGATGGAAGCTGTAAATGCTATACTTGGAGGAGGATTACGTGTTGGAGTTGTTTTTCAAGGGAAGAAAGTCAGGGAAGACAATAAAACTTTGTTGCAGTCTGGAATTGCCAACGATAACAAACAAGGTGCGTTGGGAGGGCGATATGAGCCACCACCTCCGGCAGGACATGCTATTGCAGCTAGTTTTGGTGCCTTAGCAACTGCGAAGATCAATGTGGATGCGTCACTAGTTAGAGCAATAATAGGGAAAGGTGGTGTGAACTCGAAGCAGATATGTCGTGTAACAGGTGCTAAGCTTTCAATTAGAGAGCACGAATCAGATTCTAACCTGAAGAACATTGAGCTCGAAGGCACCTTTGATCAGATCAAGCAAGCAAGCGGAATGGTTCGGGAGCTAATTGTGAATATTGGTGCAACCGCTGGGAATGCAAAGAGTCATGCAGCTCCAGCCCCAGTGCATTTAGCAAATAACTTCAAGACAAAGATGTGCGAGAAGTTTGTCAAGGGTTCATGTACTTTTGGAGAAAGATGCCATTTTGCACATGGTGCAAATGAATTACGCAAGCCAGGTGTTTGAATGTTCAGTCTTGTCTTGTGACCGTCTTCGAGATGGCTGAATTATGTCATGTGGTAGTTTCTCAGGTAGAAAACAATATGAAAATGGGTTTTTCAAGTTGATTTCTTGATTTTTTTTCCTGTTGTTTTAGCTAGTATGAGTATTTTCAGTTGTGGTAGCCTTGTTTTGTGTATTTCATGTTATGGTTTAATTTTGATAAATCTTGAGAGCAGGATGAATGATCTTTGGAATGATATCTAATATCAGGGTTTTATAGTTGTGATCTCAAATGAAGACCATTGTAAAACTAAATGCTTGAAAGTTTACATTTTAAGATGTTTCATAATTTTGTTGGCATTGCTGCATATGATTGATCATAATGACTCGCAATCAGTAGAACTTGTCAGCAAAAAAAAAAAAAAAATTTGCTATATATACTCTACCATAGCGTTTTTGAAACGATATTAATGGCATTTTTTCTTATAGTGAATATTGGCAAACTTTCAAGTGGTTAAGGGTTGAATCAAGAAACCAATCTCAAACGACCTAGTGACACACGTGGGTGGTTTTACTATAAAACCTTGATAAGTTTGCTTCTTAATTTTTTGTAGTAATTGATGTGCATGAGATTGTAGTGAAACATGGTTTAAACTCTTATCAGAAGGGAGAAACATATGTTTTATTAGATTCTATGCAATCTTTTGAGTTCATCTTCAATTTGCACTTAATGAAGGATATATTAGCGATAATTGGGGATTTGTCAATAGCATTACAAAGAAAAGATCAAGATATTGTCAATGCGACGACCTTAGTCAAAATCTCCAAACAACGATTGCAAATGATGAGGGAAGATGGATGGGATATACTTGTCAACAAGGTTGCTTCATTTTGTGCAAAACATGATATTGTTGTTCTTGAGATGGATGATACATTTATACAACGAGAAAGATCACGACGCAATACTGAAAAATTAACGAAACTATATCGTTATCGAGTTGAATTATTCTATACCATCATAGATATGCAACTCCAAGACCTAAATAACCGCTCTTATGAGGTGAACACCGAATTGCTTATTTGTATGGCATGCTTAAATCTAAGTGCTTAATTCTCAGCTTTTGATAAGTAGATTCGGCTCACTCAATTTCATTCAGCCAATTTTTCAAAAATAGATCTCATTGTACTTCATAATCAATTGGAAACTTATGTTATTAATATGCGTTCCAACAATGAATTTTCAAATGTCAATGGAATTAGCAGTATAGCTAAGAAGATAGTTGAGACCAAAAAGGAATTTGTCTATCCCATGGTTTATTTAGCTCATAATATTGTCACTCATCCTACTGGTTGCCACCGCTTAAGTTGAGAGAACATTTTCTGCTATGAATATAGTGAAGAATTGATTACGAAATCGAACGGGAGATGATTGAATGAATTATTGTTTAGTTACGTATATTGAAAATGAAGTTTTTAATAGCATTGACAACAAAACAATCATGAAATGATTTCATGGTATGAGAATGCATCGAAGCCAATTGTAATTTTTTTTTATTCTAACTGGGGAAGGGAAGGAGGGGGAGAGATTTTTGGTATTTGTGGATGTAGATGTGTAACAATTCAAATTATAGAACTCGACTTTTGTATATCCAAAGTGATCTTCATCTTCTTCTTTTTTAATGAAAATCTTTTATTAGTTTAAATGAAGTTTTGTTTTGCAAATGGCGTTTTGTATAGTCATTTATATATTGTTCATATTAAAAAAAATTATGTTAAAGTAATTAATTATTATATTGTATCTAATAATTATGACTCATCACTCTGCCCCTTTCAAGAAAAATCATGGCTCCGTCACTGCCTCTGGGCTTCTCTTCGAGGTCGAAAGTAGAAGAGCTTGTGTTCCACTTTTAGGGTTTTGTATATTAGTTCCACGTCGTTCCCAGCCGAATTCCCCGTTCCATCCCACGAAACCTATTCAAGGACCAAAACCCACAACCTTTTTGTTGTTGTTCTGCTATAAAGCCCTTCCCTCCGCTCTTCTTAGCAGATTTGCTAAGCTACTAAGAGAAAACCCACACACAACACAAGAAAGATAAGAGAGAAGAATG
>QNQO01008550.1:0-34669 GCA_003290165.1 Berberis thunbergii
TAATTTATATGCTTATCAACTTGTTTACTGATGACAACCTCAACTGATAAAAACCTTAATTGAAGGAATGCATATGCAAGTTACATTCTATATGTAATGGCAAATTGATTGCACCCTCAAGAGTTAAATGATAAATGATTTGTTGAATTGGCTTCCCATATTGGATTAGTAATTCCTTGGTGGGATTCTCCTATCTGCAGATAATCTTTTTTTAACACTATTTTGATGTCGAAGAAGTTTGCAAGTTTTGCTAGTCTCATAAAAAGCTTCTTTTCATGAAATTAGTACTATTGGAAAATTGTGAACAAGATCAAGAACACGTTACACAATATGCACAAAGCTTGCTAATTAATCTGACTTGCAAGTGCATGCAAATATTTGTTTTGGTTCAATTTACATAGTTTTCAACTAAGAAGTAAATTTTTTGAATGTTCAGTGGCTTCATTCTACTAAGAACCTATTGTCAAGATCTAAAACATCTCAACCTGCCTATTTAAGTAATTAGTTTTCGACTGAGAAGTCAATTTTTTGGATGTTCAGTGGCTTCATTCTACCGAAAACATTTCGTCGAGATCTAAAACATCAAGTAATTAGTTTTCAATGGAGAAGTCAATTTTATGAGTGTTCAGTCTAAAACATCTCAAATTACCTAGTTCAGTTATTAGTTTTCAACTGAGAAGTCATTTTTTTGGATGTTCAATCTAAAACATCTCAAATTGCCTAGTTTAGTAATTAGTTTTCAATGGAGAAGTCAATTTTCAGGATGTCCAGTGGCTTCATTCTACTGAAAACCATTAGTCAAGATCTAAAACATCCCAAACTGCCTAGTTAAGTAAAACAAATTAGTCAATGTCTTATTTTGAAAATAATTAACCCTTGATTTGTTTTGAGGGATGATACACAGGTGAAGTTGTTGATATGTTGTCGAGTCATGGAAAACAATGTACTTTTACTAATTTACTTGGATACTTGCAGGTTACATTATATATGAAATGGCAAATTGATTGCACCCTCATGAGTTAAGTGATAAATGATTTGCTGAATTGGCTTCCCATATTGGACTAGTAATTCCTTGGTAGTTCTCTCCAATCTATAGATAATTTTATTTAACACCATTTTGATATCGAATAAGTTTGCAAGTTCTTTTAATTTTTCAATGGCTTTCCACTGCTCTACCCGTTCGATTAGAACACTTGAACCTTGCCAAGAATTTCAGAGACAAAAAAAATATGAAGACAAAAAACATACATAAGGAAGAAGAAGAATAGGGAAAATAAGAAAAAAAAGGAAATCATGGATTCTCGGTTTGTATTTTTTATTTATTTTTAGGAAACTAATCTTTTTAGCTTGGCTCGGCTAGAATCGCTAACTATTTTTTTTTATAAAGTTTGACCAGCTTTATCAACTGTAAGATCAACAACAATCTAATGGCCAATTATTTGGTTATGTATCTGAGTAAAAAACGTGAGTCTCAAGATCCCGTAAATCATGACGCGACTCCAAAACCCTACATATTTTATTTTCAAAAGAGAAACGTAACATTCATACATACATTCCAATAAAGTAGGCTAACTAACCAACCTAAATGACAAGCATCGACTACTTAGTTCCACTTTCAGCATCACAACCAACAACAACACGACCTGCACCCAGGTAGGAGTACACCCATTTGCCACAAAACAAGCAAACGAATCAGGACTGGCTGGTATGAGAAGACCATAAATACATAATAGTACTACACAGCCATGGAATGCCATGATGATGCTATATATATATATTTCAAAGGTAAACCTAGATGCAACTAATGCATGAAATGAAAGAAGAAATGAGAGAAATTCACATTAGGTTAAGATTTTCAATCAACACGCTATAATCAAAGTCATCAAACTATTCGTAAATTATGAAATCATCACCATCAAGACTACAAATACACAGAACAAAACTCATGTCATATTCTAAACCAATGTCCTTGGGAACGACCCATTACCTTAGGCTCAATCACCCTAAAGTAATGACTTAGTTTTTCCATCTAGGTGAACATACTTGATTCCCCTAATGCACAAACATAAGTGTTCATTTCTCTATATAGTTATGCATCACGAAGCCAAGTAAAATCCATACTAATCGATACATCAGGGAAACATTAGAGCTATCAATGGTATAACATAACCGATTTCATAAGGAACTCATCATATCACCTCAAAAGTGAGATTCACCTGTTTCGAGGTAAGCCATGTACATGCATAACTATTAATGGGCTTATTTTCCTGTCAATCAGTCAAGGAACAAATACAAATTATCACTCGTTAGCTACATAAATGCAAATGAGTTGTCCTACATTTTCCCATAATCGCACCTAGTTCAACGTGTTGAACATGTCTCACCCTGACATGCCTTTATACACACACCGATACCACTCCTGGCATGTATCTTTCCTGGCGGGGTGCTCCCTCTAGGACATACACGTTGCCACTAAAGGCAGATGCAGTGATCAATTGCGTCAGGATTCTTTTATTGGATGTGGGGAATCAAAGATTAAACACCCTCAAGGTCGAGGAAATTATTAACTACAGACGGCGGTTCCTTTCTTGGATGAGAGATTGGGATCAAACACCCTCAAGGTCGAGGCGGTGACATCAGTTGCGCCGAGAGTTCTTTTCTTGGATGAGAGATCCAACCTCATTCTCAAAGACACTGTGTTACTCCTTATCAAGGTTTCACGTAGTTCCTAGTATTGAACGAGTGATATGCACCAAACACAGTATGCATATTCATCTGGCTAGAGTTGCAGAGAAATATAGTCTAAAATAATGTAAGGCAATTACTGAAATAATCTGTAAATACTATCCATGAGATGTTCAATGATTTGTCAACTATGTCACATATACATAAATATTCTCAGGGCTCTACCGATCCATCACAAGTGTCTGGTTAACTAACATAATTCCAAACACATTCATAACCACATTAATATTTGATAACATTATACTGCATCAATATGTTGAATAACAAATCAATTTATGAAACATTCACTTTAATTAGTTGAAAGTAACCCCTAAACATAGTTGAATCGGCCATCTAAACCAGCTGAAACGACCACTTCTATTCAACATATTCTGCCTACTATACCTGGTTAAGACAATCCTAACCCCACTCATTTTTTCTCGTGAAAATGAGTAATTTCACATGTTTCTGACACTCGAGATTTATTTCCAATATAATAACCATAATAATTCTTCACTAGTCCTATACCCAGAAAAATACTAATTCTCGGTAGAAAATTATCAAAGAAAATTCTAATCCATTAAAGCATATAAAGTTCATAAAGATCACGCATATACAACAACACCAAAGCCAGAAGTTCCAAAATCCATGGTACAAACTTCAAAGAACCCACAAAATGACAACTAAGACAACCCATTTACTTAAATCCAAAGCTTATAATCAATTTCACCTGGTTGGTTAAAATCAAGCTCCTTAATCCACCCAAAATGAACCCCAAACATAAAGATCAATTCAGTAATGGTATCCAAGAACCACACATGCAACACCACACAATAATTTTAAGCACATAACCCCTTTTATTTCAAAAATGTTTAAAACTTCAATTGAAACTCGGATCTGAAATTTGACCATAAGTATGATATAACTCACCTGAAATTTGTTGGAATCAACTCGACAAGCTCCCCCAACGCCTCTGAACCATGTATCGAAGCTCACCCACAAATCACAACTTGAAATCAATGTCGTTGAACCTTACTTTCCATTTTTTTTCTAAAATTTCCAGCCAGCCACTCGACCACCTCTACATGTGGGGTTTACCAACTCCAAACGCCACTATTGACATCACCAAAGGGCCTTATTGGAACAGAATAGACCGCTCAGCTTCCAACAACTCCGTTAGAGGTTCACACCCTGTTACACTATGATTTTGAGCGGGAACTCGAAGGATAAGGAAGAGGAAGAAAAACTAAGAAGGAAAGAGTTTTGGTGGAGAAACACTGACGAAATGCCTAAAATCATGTCGGAGAAGAAGAAGAAGAGTAGGTATGCTCGTGTTCGGAAGAAGAAGAAAGAAAATGTGGGGAAATTTGTTTTTATAAGTGAGTGGCTATTTGCCCCAATGGATTTCTAAGGGCACCTAGCCTAAAGAATCCAATTTTGTTTTTCTAACAATCATTTAAATTCTAATAACAATAAAATAACTGGTTTTAATCCAAAAACTATAAAATTTAGGAATAGAATAAATGAAAAACTACAAGTGTTACAAAAACTAAAAAATATGGATTCACACCTTAATCTAACATTGAATTCCTAATTTTGTTATATTTTTCTTAAATTGTGACAAGTGATGTTTACTACTTCAATACAGATTTTTTTTGTTCTTTGAAGTAAACATTACTTAGAAGGATAAAGAAAATATTTTTGTAAAACATAGGTCGATTTATTCCGATTTATCTGGTTAATCTCATATCGCTTCTTAATCGATTAGGGTTTGATTAACGATTTACTATATCTTCAAGCTTCATCCCTCCAAAATCACCTTTTTCTTCAACAAACATTCTCCATTTTCAATTTTTTAAGCTTCTGAAGGTAAAAAAGAAAAAGAAAAAAAGCAAATGACTTGAAAATGTTATGAAAATGAGCAAAGGAGGTTGAAAAATGTTGGGCGAGGGAATATTTGTGTGTGTGCTATAGAAAAAGATCTGGTTTTCCACAAGTCTCGTCGAAATATTTTTTTTGGTGGGTGGTAGAAAAAGGAAATTGTCAAAATATTTGAAAGGAAAAAAATGATGGTACTGGGAGAAAAGCTCCCTTATTAATATTGTTTTCCAAGAGCGTGCTGTGTTATTTGATGTTAATTGTAAGTGTATAATAAGAAATTTTCTTCGCTCCAAGAGTATTAATTTGCAGGAACTTAACTGTAATTGTTTTTGCATTGATGCATACTGAATGGGATTACTAAATTGTGCAACCCCAGGCAATGGATAGCAACATGTTATATACTCGTTGACTTGTCTATGTGCTCTCTAGAAGAGTGCATGTTAAAAGCTCCATTTTTTTTTATCTTTACTTACAAACAAACATCAACGGTCTCACAGTTTTCCCCATTTGAGTTTTAAACTCAAATTTAATTAACTATGTTATTTATTTAATTCGGATCCAGATTTAAAGAAATCAAATATTGTGCATAAGACTTTAGGAAATTGAAGTACTTCATATTGCATTGAATAGTTCAATTAAATAATAGTTATTTTCTATTGACATTTAAGATTGATTGCATGCTTTGCCATTTCTTCAAAATTTTCTCTTTCATACAAGTCAACCAAGTGTATGTGTGTCATCATTGTTATCTACCAATTTCATGTTCATTATCTACCAATTACATGTTCATTATCAAACATTTGTTATTAGCGCCGAATCAAGAGTATCAGATTTTGGGGTGATGTTGAGATTGGATCAGCTGCAGACTGCACTTTGTTACTAGCGCCAACTCAGGAAGTTTGTCTTAAACTAACAGTGGTGAAATTCAATCCTAAAGGCCTAACCAATTTTGGATGAATGTGTTGCCAAACGAAGGCTTTCTTGTTGTTGTGTTGATAAATTGCATGGTTTCTTTCTTATGGTCTAGTGATTAGGGCTGTGTAGGTTTGTCCTCCACGTCCTAGGTTCAAGACCCACCTGTAGCATGGTTTCTTTCTTATGGTTGTTGACCTGTAGGTCACACCTTGTTGATAGGTTGTGAGATCCTTAAAAATCTAGCTCGCCTTCCAAAAAAAATTAAAAAAATAAAAATTGCATGGGTTATTTTCATTTTCATAATTATATTAATGGTATATCAGTACATTCCTATTACTATTCTACAAAGCATAACTAAATAAATAAAACTTACTTTATAAAGCATAACTCCATAAATAAAAATTGTTTGATCATCATGATGGTAGGTTCCACTATTGTTCACTGCATCTACGCTATTGTGAATGGTGATCTACTTTGCCATATATTTGGAATATGTTCTCAAAAGAATCAAGGTCTTACTCTCCAAGAATGGGCAAGTTATATCACTGACTTGCTCCCATAATATTGTATAATCTCGATCTATCCCACGACCCTTGCGCATAAGGATTCACAAAAAACACTCATCTTCTTTAAAAAAAAAACATAGGTTGTACCTGGCGTAAATGGATCACAGAATCAAAAATTGATTGATGCACCAAGAGATACACAATCTCAACAAAGGAGAACACATAGATACACTAGCTTAATTTTATTAATCAAATGAATCCCCACATTTTCAACCTTATCAGTAAAGAAACAAGCCTAAGCTCTCCAAAATTGCATAAACCAAGGACTATGATTTCGTTTTTCGAGGTCATTTCAATAATTTGTTTTAAGAAATATTTCATGTATTTCATTATGTATAGAAAAAGGTAAAAAGTTTGGTTGTAATTTTGAAGTTATTAATATAATTTAAGCATTTTAAACTCTTATACAACATAAAGAGTCTCACATGACTCATAGTGTCATACAAACTACATATTGCATAAAAAATCACTTGACAAAATTTTAATACTAAGTGAAGGTGATAACAGAATAGAATCAAATGTACGGAATTGAGATTGACCTAATGAAAAAAAAATAATATTTCAGATTTCAAAAGAAATTTCAGTAACTCGAAAAAAATTATTTCTTAAATTTTGACATTTTTTGAGAAATCAGATTCCATGGCAAAAACTACCAAACTTGACCCATAAGGTACTATAAAAAAAGATTTTTCTTTAATATATTTGACTCAAAATAACTCTTGGAAAACTAATAGAGTTTCATATAAAGTGAAACACTTTTGTATTCCCAAAACTATAGCTCTTGCTAAATAATAATTAGTTATGTATTTTACACTATACTCCTAGGATTGGAAAAAAAAAATTAACTCTCTAGTTTTGTCATATGGTTGTCATTGCTTTAGCTTATGCATTATTCTCCTTTGTTTGCAAAAGTTTGTATCTAGCGAAGAAAAATCAAACGTCCCAAACAGATTTAGTTATGTTGTGACCACATCATGTGCATTGTAATATGCTAATTCAACTATAATTTTCAAAACCTTTAAAAAATTGATCTTCATACCAACGACTTGAACTATTTTTTTATTTTTACCAATGTAAAGTTCTTTATGAAGAAATCATGAAATAAAAAGTTAGCAATCCGAGAATTTTCATCTAATTTCAAAATATTTTCATGCAGAATAAAAAAAATTTCAATAACTCACCACTTTCCACAACATCGTAAAATATATAAGACGTGTCAAAGTCAAGTATGACACCTTCATTCTGATAATCATCATAAGTAGGCACATCAAATCCAATTAATGAAAAAACAATGGTTGGATCAAATTAAAAGATGTAACAATATTATCCTTGGAATCGAAAATTAATACCATTTACTTTTTTTTGCGCTTTACTCGGATAAAAGAATCATGAAACCTCACCTTCACGTGGTTATCAAACCAACGGCTAGGGGTCAAACGATATTTCAATTAAGACTAGAACAAACAAGATGTGGATATGAATGCAAGCATACTTACTTGCAAACTAAATGGGCTTAACCTCTTACAAACTTTTATAACCAAATGTTTATCAACACACCAGTTGATAGTTTTCCGATTTTCTGATGATATCCAACTAATCGATAACAACTTCGAAAGTACCTTGAATCCTTCTTGAGATGACCTTCAAATCCTAAGAACAGCCGGGGTTTTGATGCAAAGTGATGTCAATTGATAGTGTAAGTGAAAATTGATTGAAGTAACAAGAAATAGACATTCTTCACAAAATATAACACAAAAGCTATTCAATCTTAATTTTATCAATTAAATGTTAAATTACATAACAAATCTCATTTTTCAACCTTATTTACAAAATAAATGAAATGTTATTTGTGAAGAACAAAAACAATATTGGTTAAGCTTGTAAAACAAATGTAGGTTGAGTGGAGCGATATTGTAAAAATGTATGACTGAATTATAAACTCATGCATATTAGGTTATGAGTGATTGATAAAATTAGATCATTCAAATAAGACCATAAATTCTCAACCAAACAAGTCAATGCAAGAAGAAGAAATCAAGCCATGCATCAATTACAGTCAAAGTCAAAGTCAACCATAGACAAAGTTAATTCAAGATATCAAAGTATAACTTATGAAGATCGGTCAATCAATGTCAAAGCTTCAAGAAGACAAGTCCAAGATGGTCAAAATCTAAAGTGGACCAAGACAAATGACATATAAGGACAAGAAAAAATAGCTTATGGATGGCCAAAATTCAAATGAGGAGCTAGAAGCTAAGCTATTTGGAGGCAAAAATGTGCAGGAACCAAAATTCATATTTTGAATTTGTGTTACCACTCACATGAGTATGGATATTATCTTGATGATGGATATTTCCTCATGAGACATGCTTATGTGCTTAAAGGAAATGTCCATGTCAAGGACAAATGCATGTGATAAAAATAACATTTTTTTGTTTTAAAAAATTTGTTTAGCAAAGTCAACTTCACCCTTGATATATCATGGTCAGCAGGAGACCGTTCTAATCAAGCAAAAGATGTTCTGGATCTAGCATTCTGAAAAGCAGAATTTGAGACAACGAAGTCGACATCACCCCTACAGGATTAGTTTATAAATAGTTTCTTCCTCACTTGCCTTTATAACTTAATGATTTCAAGAGAAAGTGGTTAGAGCATTTCAAAAGTAGTAGATTAAGCAAAAAGAAAAATAAGTTTCTCCCCATTGTTCAAGAAGAAATCTCTCAACCCCATATTATCTTTGAGTGAGCTTCAAAAGAAAAGAAAAAAGATTTATGGCTTGAAAAGAGAGCTTAACCTAGTCCAAACAACTTCTTTGTTTAAAATCTATATGTACTAAAGATGAAGACTTTTTTTGTCACCCCAATCTTTCATACTTGTAAAGGTGTACCTCACTTCTACTTTATAAAGGAGTTAGAGATTTGAGTTTATAAAAGAGTTAGAGATTTGAGCTGAAACTTTCTCCCATTTGTTTATTTAGAGAGTGTAGTTTTCTTTTAATCAAGTTATAGAAGCTTGAGACTTGTGAGTCCTTTCCACCGAAGAATAACTGGTTGAGGCCAATCAAACCCCGACTTAGGTGAACCTCATTATATTTGATTATATTTGTGTGTGGTATTGTCTTTCCCTTTTTTTTTTACCTACTTATGCATGTCTGCTTATCTTACAGTCTTTGATATCTCATCTTGCATATTTTAAGTAGTATAAGTTTTACAAATCATTTTGTTTAGCTCGCTTAATTTGTGCCTCAAGTATTTGATCATTTGCAAAAATATTTCCTTCGATAGAATTTTTGACCCCATGACTTTCAAACCTCCAAGACCTAAAGTTGAATCATTTCATACTCTATACCTATCTTTGGACATTTTTATTAGTGCAAAAGTCTTAGAGATTATTTTGAGCACGAAATATTTACGAAGTGATAGACTCCTTAGCTTTATATTCTTTCGTAAAAGCTTTTCAAAAAATATTGTTTTTCAAAAAGAGCCAATTTACCCCCTCTAGTTTTGCACATCATACCTTAAGGAAACATCAGTGGTATTTTCAATTAGTATCACTGCCAGGTTACTATCAAAGGGCTTATCATACCTTAGGGCAATCTTGTAAGGATGAGCATTTTCATATTCTACCTAGCAAAATAATTTTAAACAATGACAATTATAGTTTTTTGAAAAACATGATGAGAACTCATTCGATGGCTATGGATGAGCTTGTGTGGCTTATGGTTGTAAACGGTTTCAAAAAATTTACCATCACATCCACAAAAGATGGCAGGACATCTACCGTTATCAAAACCTATGTAGATTGGTTACCAACAAACAAAGTCGAAGCTCGGGCAAATGCAAAAGTTCTATGTGCAATCACGAGTGCGGTAAGTGATGAGATTTTTAGTCTATCATGATATGTGTGGCTTACATGAAAGTGTATGGTATATTGGCGTCCAACAACAAAGGCAATGCTCAACTCAATGATTCCAAACTTTAGATTATACAAACTAGTCTGGAGATTCTTCGCATGGAAAAAGGTGAGTATTTTACCGAACATTGGAACACAATGAAGGAGATATTCAACATCATGGAAGATCTCAGAAAAAAAATACTAGACATCCAGATTGTCAAGAAGATTATGAGATCTCTGACACCTAAGTATGATGAAAAGATTTATGCGATCGAGCATAACAACAAGAATTTGTCATAAATGAATCTTTGGGCGCTGATTGTGAATCTCAGGAACTTTGACTTGTGATGTTAGATTTGGGAAGAAAAATATAAAAAGAAAAAGAAGGAATATACCACATTGAATGCAGAACACTCAGATGACACTCCAAATGAAAACTTTGATGGTTAGGAAGATGTTGCAAATCTCTAAGGAATCTCAATGGTAAAACCACAAAGGAGACATGCCAAGACAATTCTCCAACAGCAGCAGTTGAAAAAATGACAAGAAAAATCATCTTATTTGAAGTAGGATGACACGAAAAATGAGATAAAGTGAATAGTTGCGGTGGATTTGGACATTTGCCAATAGTGTGCCCCATAGAGCCAAAAAATAAAATAAAGTTATGGATGTGACTAATGAGTTAGATACTTCACTGCTTGCAGGCAACAATATTACATTTGGATCCATAGGAATCTTGGCGGGCTTTGCACCATCTAAGCCCGCGTCCTCCAGAATATCTAATGTGTATTTGCGTTGGCAAAAAAGAAATCCCAGCTTTCGACCGTGCAATTTCAAAGCCAAGAAAGTATTTCAAAGGTCCAAGATCCTTGATTAAAAAACATTGGCTTAAAAACTGTTTGAGTTGACAAATGGCTTCATCATCGTTCCCTGTAATAACCATGTCATCAACATATAACAACATGACAATGAGAGAGTTACCATGAACTTGTGTGAATAGAGAGTAATTGGCTTTAGATTGCAAAAACCAACTCTTGGAGGCTTGTTTAAGACCGTACAAAGATTTTTGGAGTTGACATACAACCTACTCCCCCTGTCGATGAAACCCAAGTGGTAGCAACATGTATACTTTTTCAATAAGGTCACCATGGAGGAAGGCATTGTGAACATCCATTTAGTGCAAAGGCCAGTGAAGAGCAGCGACCACAGTGAGCAAGCACCAAATGGTGGTGAGTTTAGCAACAGGAGCAAAAGTTTCCTTGTAATCGAAGCCCGAACCTTGGTAACTAATTGAGCTTTGTAACGTGCGATAGTGCCATCAGAATTGTACTAAATCTTGAATACCCATTTACAACCAACGAGACGGTGACCATAGGGTAATTTGACCAAGGACCAGGTATGATTATTTTTCAAAGGTGTAATTTCAGATTGCATAGCCTCAACCCAATGGGGGCCAGTCCGAGCCTCTTCATAAGTTGATGGTTCAATTAACTGGGACACATTATTAACGGATTTCTGATAAACAACAGAGAAATTTAATAGAGTAACATACCTATGAAGTGGATGTCGAGTGTCAGACGCGGTTGGAGGTATGGGGCAAACAAAATGGCATGATTGGTGACGAAATATGTGAGATGTGGAGGAGGTCGTGTTGATCTGGTGGAGCGACGAGGGGGTGCAGCTGTGAAGGCAGTGGGGTTGGGTGGGAAATCAGAAATAGAGGGGGCGAGATTGCAAGAATGGGGAAATTGAGTGATGTTGTAGGTTGTGGAGAGTTGTGATCTGTGGGGTTGGAAGTCATAGGTGTGAGATCGGGTGTAGGAAGTGGAAGTGACGCATGCTGTAGAAGTGGTTGAGGAGGGTTCTATGTGTTTGGTGAAGGTGGGGGTGGGTTGGAGAGAGGTGTTTGGAAGTCTGGTGTTGGGTTGGTGAATGAGATTGGAAGTACTGGTCTTCTTGTGGTAAATTGGAGAAAAGATAAATATTCTCATAAAAAATAACATTCCGAGATGAATTTTTTTTTGGGTAGTAAGATCAAATACTCGATATCCTTTCTGACCAGTGGGTACCCAAAGAAAATGCACCGTCGAGCCCGTGCATTCAATTTGTGCTGAGGAAGGAGATTGGTAGCATAGCATAAACAACCAAAACTCGCAAATGTGAGTAATCGGGTTTGCAATGATGAAAGAGTTCATAAGGGGTGGTATGGTGAAGTAATGGTGTAGGTAGACGGTTAGTGAGATAACAAACGGTCTGAATACTTTCTCCCTAGAAACGTAAGGGCACATTGGCTTGGAAACGAAGAGTTTGGCCCACATTAAAAATATGATGATGTTTTCTTTCAATGGCACCATTTTGTTGAGGTGTGGATGTACAAGAATGTTGAAAATTTGTACCTGTTCATGGAAGAAGGTTTGAAGGGACATGAACTCACTTTCGTTATCCGTTCGTAAGGTTTTAATGGAAAGATTAAATTGTGTATTAGCCCAAGAAAAGAAATATTGTAGCAGAGATGGTGTTTTTGATTTAAAAGCCATAAGGTGGATCCAAGTAAAACGAGTAAAATCATCTACAATGGTTAGTAAAATCGAGCCCCTGTAATTGTGTGAACTATATGCGGTCCCAAATGTCACAGTGAATCAAATCAAACGGTATATGATATGGATTGGAATTAGAAAGGGAATAGGTAAGCGAGTTGGCTTTGCTAATGGGAAAACATCACAAACATAAGTGGAATAAAAGAATTCTTAGTTATTCTTCGATTAATATTGGAGTGGTCCAGACGTTGTGCCAAATGTTCGTTGTGTGATGAACATGATGAACAAGGTTTTGAGTTGCTTTGAGGTAGTAAAAGCCCATTAAAAATCTTGCCCAAGCCAATCATCCTCCTCGAAGCCACGTCCTGTACAATTAAAAAATCATCATAGAAAATTATGATACATTTCAATCCCCGTGTCAACTTGCTCATAGATAAGAAGTTCACATGAAATTTTGGCACATGAAGAACTCCATCAATTGTCATATCATCCGATAATTTTATGGATCCAATGCTTTTAATTTCTTCTTGTTCGCCATTTGGTAATCCAATAAAATAATTGTGGGTATTATTTTTGTTATATGAAGGTGCAAAATGTTAAACACGATTCGTTGCTTCAGTGTCTACTATCTAATGTAATAAGGAATGTGAATCATGTGACACAAAATTGGAGTCGGGAATAATACATGTTGTGTTTGCAAATGGTAGGGCATTACCAGATTTGTCAGGTAGCAGTGCTAGTAATTGCTTGTATTCTTCATTAGTGAAGGTGGGTCCCACATGAGGACATTTGATGCTTGGTTCGGCGATATGAAATGCGTGATTGATTATTTCTGTGTTATAAACATTTGTCTTTTATTTTTGTCTTGACATCCTTCCCATGTCATTTGTGGCCCACTGGAAGCCTATGAGATAAAAACAATGATCCAATGTATGAATATCGCCTTCACAATAGCTGCATTTGAGAGTTTTGTGCAAACTGGAAGTCGCTCCTCCATAACCGCCAGCTCCGCTTGATCCCAAAGGCCCATTTTTCCATATTGCGCTTGGGTTTTGCCACTGTGTGGCGGCTGCTTTGCATCACATGACTGTCTGAGCGATGGCTTTTATGATTAGCCACATCCATCTGCCTATCATGTTTAAGGACGAGGCCATGAACACGTCTGGTATCTGGGAGACGCACCATCAGCAAGATTGATCCTCTCACTGTTAAAAAGATTCATTAGTCCTATTAAGAATTGCATGAACCATTCCTTTTCTTCTCTCGAAACAATTTTATCTCCTCCATCGTAATTGCAAGTAAGGATCATGGTACGATGCCAACTCATCCCAAGGAGTCTTGAGTTTGGTATAATATTCCGAGACTGAGAGATGTCCTTGCTGAAGCTCAACAATCGCTTGGCAGATTTGGTAAATCCTTGAGTCATTTCCCTGTGAAAATTGATCTTGGAGATTGTTCCACACCGCGAATGCCGTTGTGCAATAGAGGACACTACTGGCTATGTCGGGGTACACGGAGTGCAAAATCCATGATAGCACCATGTCGTTGCATCGTTGCCATATGGGGAATTTTGCATCGGTGTTTGTTGGAGCCTTGATGCTTCCATCAACAAACCCAATTTTTTTATTAGCTTTTAAAGCTATACGCATTGTCGGCTCCATTGGCCATAATTATTGCCTTCGAGGAGTTTTGAAACAAGGATAAGGCCCGGTGAGTCTGAGTGATGCAAGGTAAGGGGATCAGATGAATTGTTCTCCGATTTGTCGCCCATGTCGATGGTATGTATGTTGTTTGGGAGTTGGCTGTTTGTGTGTAGAGTGGTTGAAGGTGTTGATCGAATTCTTTCCTTTAACAGAAGTCTTCTCGAAAATCTTCAAGTACTGACCTATGGGCAAGGACAGATTCACATGGGGGCAAGTGCCCACTGACTTTTGAGAAAAAAAATTTATTTGTTCCCCCCCCCCAACTTGCTTCAAGTTTTCTTACAAAGTCTATATCTACAGTCTACACATTCCACCATCATTCACAAAGAGTCTAAGGCTTCAATCAAATCCCTCAAATCTCTTCTATAGACTCCATTCACAGAGAGTCTAGGGCTTCAAATCCCTCAACTTCTACACACTCCATCGAATTCATAGAGAGCTAGAGATAGGGGTTCAAATCCCTCAAATCTCTCCAAGAGTCATATATAATACTTATCTTCTTCTTCACACTCCCTCAATTAAGGGAAAGACGTGATGAGAGAAACCCCCAAATTTCATTATCTTCAGAAGTACCAGAGATCTATAACTTCCCAAACCCTTCTTCCTCCAGGTGCTAACTGTGTTGGTCATCTCCACAAAGAAATCGTAAGCACAAAACAACCTAATCTCCTTATTTTTTTCTTCATGTAACTCTAATCAAACCGTTATCTTGTGTTACCACTTGTCATGTAAAAATCTAATTTTTTTTCTTTTTTTGTGCACGAAAGTGAGGAAACCAGTCAAGGATTGTTGGAGGTGCTGTCGGAGGTTTCTCGAAGACTGCTAGGTATTTTGAATTTCCATAGTTTTTCGATACTAATTGTAACTTGTGGCAATTTTCATTGTTATGGTGGTTTTGGTTGATTTGTTCATAAAAGTTTAAATGATTCTTTGATTTACTTTATTCAAATGGGTGGTGTTGTTGGTGGTTTGGTTCCATCTATGTTGCAAGTGGGTGGTTTGATCTACTTTTATAAATAGGTGGTTTCGTTTACTCTTGCGCAAATGGGTTGTATTATGGGTGGTTTCATCTACTTTTGCAATTGGGTGGACGGTTTTGGTTGTGTATCATACTTTTATAAATTTGGGTTACTTGTGATTCCTAAAAATCTTCAAGAACAAGTGGATTTTTAATTTCTTGGTGATCAAGCTATGTTGATCTAATTTTTTATCTGTGTTTTGTTTAATTTACTTTATGAAATTGTTGCAAGTGTTTTCTCTTGTTTAATTAGCATAATCTAATTTCTGTTTCCTGGGTATCTCTGCAACGAGGAAATCTTGACCTCATTGTTGTCACACATTAGAATAACAATGTTTCCCTAGTTTAACCCTAGCCCATATACAAATAGTTGAAGATATGGAAACTATCACATGGTTTTTCAACGTAGTGCACCTCAAAAGGGGTGGCAATTGGTCGAGTTGGGTTAGTGTAGGTTTTGTGTGTTGCAAGTAGGGCTCATTTTGTGTTGGTTTTGAGTAAAAATTTCTAATGTACTTGGAGATTGATATTGTGGACTTAAGGTTATTGGCTCTGTCAGTTACTCATACCATTTGTTTTTTTGCAATTTTCCAAGAGGATTAATTTGTTAATTGAGGATACATAAATATATTGAATGCATTTATTCATATGAAGTTTTAGGATACATAAATATATTGAATGCAATCTTATATAGTCTACGTTTTATTTCAACTATGGATAAGTTTTAAAAGAGAAAGTTAGTGAGTGATTTACCACCTCCAACCAAAAATAAGGATGACAATAATTTATCAGAACCAATATTAAATAAAAGCCATTTAGAGGTTGACCTATCAAATCTTCCAACAGATCATGGTTTAAGACTTCGTATTTCAAATTATCATCCAACAGATGATGGAATACAAAGGCACTCTCATGCTTAAGTCAACAACTTTGTTTGAAGAACGAAGTAAATCAGGACAAAACTCAATTAAAGTTGCATACCTGTTTCGAATGTTCCCTTTACCTTTTATAATGGTCGCGGTTAATGCTCTGCGTGACTTAAGCATGTGAGGCACAATAGAAGGAAATGTTTCTATTAACAGTTTTTTCCTTAATGGAGATGCGTCTGTGTTGGCGTAACTCCCTCCACGGCCATTTTGGTGCAATGTTCCTCTTTTTTATGAGAGAACTCGTGTCAGGCTTGGATTTGGGCTTTGTTTGTCTCTGCGTTAGTGGGCTTTGTCTGGGCCTTTGTGATTGGTCTTATTCTTCTTGAGTTTCATGAGCTGGCTCAATAGAATGGGTGTTATATCTTCTTGATGGATGTTCTATGCCCCGTGTATGATCGTGATGAATGATCTATTTTGATGTATCATCAGCTACTCCCCCTTTAGTTAGTGGGTATGCTGACATGGCCACTAACTTCGTGACTGTTTAAAACCTTTTGATTCCATCATTTCCTTGTATTTATTGCTATCAGTAACTTTCCAATGGTTGGTGTCTCTATTTTATGCTTGCACATTGATTTTTGCACACATTTTTGGATTTCGTGTAGCCATCATATCTTGCACGCTATCCCATGAGCCATCCCTTCATTGCACAACTCTATAAAAGGAAATGTGATGAATTCATTTTCCCTCTTTACGCTATCTTTGAAATTAGGGTTCGCTCATTCCCTCGCTTCTTATTTTAACTACTTCTTTTTATTCAACGATGATTGTTTGGTGATAAACTTGGTAATAAACTAAGTGGTAAATCACTAGCTCTGTGTGAGGCTCATTATTCTCTCAATAGAGCGTCTCAGGCGACGCTGAACAGTCTTTGTTCTGATTATATTCTGTCGCCAGACGTCGAGATTATATTGCCTGGACAGGATGATAGCCTTCGTAATCCAAAGGCAAGATACATCGCATTGTATTTGTGCATGTTTTCTTCTGGCTTTCATTTCCCAATTTCGGAGCTGTTCTGGGAGTATTTGAACTTCTTGGGCATTCCTCCTGCCCAGATGGGTCCTAATGGTTGAAAGGTAATGGTTTCTTCTTATGCGTGGGCTATTCTGTTTGGCATCTTTTGACTATGAAGGTTTTGCATTCAATGACTGATCTGTTAGTGAATAGGGATATTTGCTTCCTCCATTCTCCTGTCTGCTTTGAGAAACTTAACGATGACATCCGTTATTGGTCAAGGTCTTGGTTTTATGCCTCTGTGAACTCTGGCTATTTTCAACTGGGAGGTCGTTTGATTTTTTGATCATTCCGAGTTCCCAATAAAAGAAAGAATCTTCATTTGACTGCTGAGAATAGAGGATCAGTGATCACTTCCCGAAGCTTCACCGGTTTCCCATAGAGGCATTTCTTTTGGATGGCATCTTGGAGCGTAGTGGTTTGTACACTATGAATGAAGGGGAACGAGCTTTATTTACTAAGTCTCGTGCTAAGGCTTTTGTTGCTCGCGTTGATCGTGCTGGTGTTAATGATGCTAGCATTGATTGGGAAGTACTTTGGATAGGCGTGTTATGAATCTTGATGCTCCTGTTAATGTCACAGTTCCTACTTCCAGATAAAGACAACTTGCGAGGTCCACGAGTTTGTCAAGCATTGGCCAGTAGATCTATGTCAGGTTTCAAGGAAAAATGACTTTCTACTAGTGGTTCTGCTCGGATTATGTTTCGTCCGAATCATGTTCAGGATGTTACAGAGGTTGCCTCTCACCCATTTCCTTCCCACAACGATGGTGCAAAAGGGGATCACGAATCTTTCGAAGAGGCCGAGAAGCTGAGGCTTGCATTGGAGAATAGCGAGAAGAAGACTACTCGTTCGTTGGATGATAATGAAAAAAGGCTACTTTCTGCTTATGGTCTCAGACGTTGCTGAGTTGTCTAATGATGATCCTCGAGTTATCAATGATAAAACGCTTCAGCTAGCGGTGAAGCGGCCAAAGACATTGGTGGTGGTCAGAGTTTCATGGTTCACTCTCCTTCTCCTTCTATTAACTCGACATTCCAATTAGTTTACTTCATTAACTCGACATTACAGTCGATTCGAAGTTTTTGTGTTGAGTTGACTCGGGTGTCCAACCTTTACTTCGTTAACTAGACATCTCAGTCGACTCAAAGTTTTTGTATTCAGTTTACTCAGGTGTCCAATTTTACTTCGTTAACTTGACATATCGATCGACTCGAAGTTTTTGTGTTAAGTTTACTCGGGTGTCCAACTTTTACTTCGTGGTTGATCATACCAGAAGTTTATATATTTTAGACTTTTGTCATGATTTCTTGTTACCAGATACGCCGATTGCTTTGTATGGCTAATTCTTCGACGTGTCTATTATGTGGTCCACGCAAAGAATGGGGTTATGAATTCGTAATTGATATTCCCTTTTGGATGTTTTCACCAACCTTAACTGTTAAAACATTTATGTTGGTTCGACATTCGATTTGTTTTGCCTTCTTTGCTAGATATTGGTTTTTGTACTAGAGATTAATGTTTTTCTTGCTTTGTCTTATTTTGCTTGATGTTGATTCTCGTATTAGAGATTGATGTTTTTGTTGCTTTGTTTTCCTTTGCTTGACGTCGGTCCTTGTATGTCGTATATGCGGTTTTCACTAGCAGACTATGGGTGTTTTCTATTCGATGGCGGAGTAGTTGTTAGCTGATAATGTTCATGTTATTACCAAACTATTCAATAGGTTTTTGTCAACACTGAACTGTCTGATCATGCTCATGTCAACACCAATCTATCCAATCATGCTCACATCAACATCGAATTGTCCAATCATATTCACATCAGCACCAAATGTCCAATCATGCTGATGTTGGCTCCGTGTTTGGTGTCAACCGTCAAGGTTTGGTTGAGTATGTTGCTGTCAGTTTTGTCATAGGTTACTAGGGTCGAACTTGCATCCATTGATAGGTTCTTCGAATCGTATTAGTTGGTTGATACAAACTTCTTGTGAAATGGCTTGTCTGGTTTCGTTAGTTATTGTCTTATATAAATCTGTTCGAGTGGGAAGTTTCCTGGCTGCTTCTTTTGTTAGGTTCTGTGTTTCGCTTCCTCCGGCTGTGCAGTGTAAGGCATACATTAGCTCTCTAGGCTATTCTTTTGATCCCTCACCATTATCTGTTTTCTCATTCCATGTGAGATGTTTATCTGGTAGTCTGATGAACACGTTGAGTCATCCTTTCTGTTTTAGATTGTAGCAGTCTTTGGTAAGGTGCCCATGATCCTTATGGAAGGAACATTATTTATTTTAACTCTTCCTTCCGGGTCTCCTCTCATCCTAAGTGGCAAGTTGAAGTTATCACATTTTGCTATGTGCTTCGGTACATTTGCTCGACTTATTTTCGGGGTTATAATATGGCTTGTATGTATTCTTCATCACACTCGTGTCGAGCCGTTGCTTGTTGTAGCTACTTGGATTCTTTTGTTGTGAATCGCTCGTTTCACCATTTCAATGTTTCTTCGGTTGGATGCTACCCTTCTGTTGTCGTCATCTCGTATCATGTTCTTCTTTCTTTCCCATTTCCATGAAATACCTTCTCCTTCTTGTTCATTTACTCCTGGCTGCCTTTATCTATTCAAGAGATGTGTTTTTGTGCTATTTTTAGCAAGACCACCATGCCTTTTAGAGGCTCTAGGTTAAGAGCATCAAAGAAGGGGCCTCTCTTCAGCCCGACAACAAAGGTTGCAGCGGATGTGTAATCACTACATCAATCTATCATCATCAATTCATTGGTAAAGTGAGTGACATATTACTGTATTGTCTCTTCGGGCTTCTGCCTATATGCAGGAGGTAGTGTGGTCCTTTTCTTATCCGCTGGCTCCAGATGAATCTGGTGATAAAAGCGATGGCTAAAGCTTGGAGAGAATCTGCCAACCTTGGAGGTAGATTGTTGAACCAATTCATTGTTGTGGATGTGAGGCCAATTAGGAATGTCTTACTCAAGATCGACTCTGTGGTTTCCTTCAGGGCCATCATGTTGTGGAAGTGTCTTAGGTGACCAGTTGGGTCGGTAATACCATCATATACTTCGAATTTTGGCAGAGTGAACATTTTCGGCATTGCCATATTCATGAGGGTGTAGATAATGAAAGCTTTGCTAACTCGTATAGTATGTTGGGATCCATGAATCCTATCCTGAATGGGATTTCAACATGCGTCCCATCACATTGTGGAGTCTTGCCTTGGGGGAGCTCAATTCTTTCGAAGTTTCTAAGTTGGGGTTCGGTTGGGACTTCGTTACTTTTTGAGTTCGGTTGGTAGAGTTTTCTCATGACGGTGCTTGAACAGGATCCGCTGGCTGGTTGCGCTCCTGGGTGATGTTTTAAGCGTATTTTCATCTAACTCATTTGTACCATTAGTAGGTCTACTCAAGGATTTGTGGCAACATCGCCGATGTTTGGGATATTGCATGTTTGGGTTCGGATTTTTGGGCGCCATCGGTCCGATGATCCCGACAACTTCTTGTTTATGAGTTTTGTGATGCATCGTTGCTAGTGGGAAAGTTGTCACGATCATCATTGGGTTGAGATTTGTAAAGTGTGTCATTTGTTCTGACGTGTACAACTGCGATGTCTTCGTGATGGATACTCTAGGCCATGTGTACGGCTGTGATGATCGGTTTGTTTTGATGTATCATCATAGCTAATCTCAACAAAGACATCAAGATGTGGTTCAAAAAAATGCTTCAGATAACCACGAACTCACTGCATCTGAAATTCAAAAAGATATTACACATGCAGCTACATGTGAGACCACTCTTGTTATACTCGAAGATCTTGGAGATGCATTATTAACTGTTTTGATTGATGAGTCTCGTGATGTATCAATCAAAAAGCAAATGGTCGTTGTTTAATATGTGAACAAGAAGGGATGTATAGTTGAACATTTCCTTGGTTTTATGCACGTCTCTGAAACAAAGGCAATTTCACTCAAGACAACACTTGTAAAATTGTTTTCCGATCATAAGTTTAATATAACGAGGTTACATGGCCAAGGTTATGATGGGGCGAGCAATATGCAATGCGAATTTAATGGACTTAAATATTTGATTCTCAAGGAAGATAAGTCTGCATTTTATATACATTTATTTGCACATCAGCTTCAGTTAGTGCTTGCACATGTTGCAAAGAATCATCTCCAAATTTCTTTACTCTTCAACTTGGTTTCAAGTGCGGTGGACATTGTTGCATCCACATGCAAGCGTAAATTTTATTCCGAGACAAACAAGTTGTTAAGATTCTTGAAAAGCTCAATAATGGTGAACTATCAAGTGGTCAAGGGTTGAATCAAACCAATCTCAAACGACCCGGTGACTCATGTGGGGGTTTTACTATAAAACCTTGATAAGTTTGCTTATTAATTTTTCTTTAGTGATTGATGTGCTCGAGATTCTAGTGAAACATTGTTTAAACTCTGATTAGAAGGGAGAAACATATGCTTTATTAGATTCTATGCAATCTTTTGAGTTCATCTTCATTTTGCACTTAATGAAGGATATATTGGCGATAATATAGATTTTACAATAGCATTACAAACAAAAGATCAAGATATTATCAATGCCACGACCTTAGTTAAAATCTCCAAACAACGATTGCAGATGATGTGGGAAGATGGATGGGATATACTTGTCGACAAGGTTGCATCATTTTGTACAAAACATGATATTGTTGTTTTTGAGAAGGATGATACATTTATATAACGAGAAAGATCACGATGCAATACTGAAAAATTAATGAACCTATATAGTTATTGAGTTGAATTATTTTATACCAGCATAGATATGCAACTCCAAGAGCTAAATAACCACTTTGAAGAGGTGAACACCGAATTGCTTCTTTGTATGGCATGCATAAATCCAAGTGATTCTTTTCAGCTTTTGATAATCAATGGTAGATTCGGCTCGCTCAATTTAATCCAGCTGGTTTTTCAGAAATAGATTTCATTGTACTTCATGATCAATTGGAAATTTATGTTATTGATATGTGTTCAACCAATGATTTTTCAAATGTCAATGGAGTTAGCGGTTTAGCTAAAAAGATGGTTGAGACCAAAAAGGAATTGTCTATCCCATGGTTTATTTTACTCATAACATTGTCACTCATCCTACCGGTTGCCACCACTTCAGTTGAGAGAACATTTTTTGCTATGAAAATAGTGTAGAATCAATTACGAAATCGAATAGGAGATGATTGGATTAATGATTTTTTAGTTACGTATATTGAAAATGAAGTTTTTAATGGCATTGACAACGAAACAATCAAGAAACGATTTCAGGGTATGAAAATGCATTCAAAGCCAGTTGTAATTTTTTTATTCTAACTGAGGTGGAGAAGGGGAGAATTTTTTTTTTGCTATTCATGGATGTAGATGTGCAACAATTCAAATTATAGAACTCTACTTTTGTTTATCCAAGGTGATTTTCATCCTTTTTTTTTTGAATGAAAATCTTTTATTAGATTTGATGAAGTTTTGTTTAGCAATTGGTGTTTTGTATAGTCATTTATGTATTGTTCAGATTAAAAAATTATGTTAAAGTAATTAATTATTATATTGTGTTTAATTAATTATTACTCATCACTCCGCTCCTTTAAAAAAAATCATGGCTCCGTCACTGCCTCTGAGGTTTTCTTTGAGGTCGAAAGTAGAAGAGTTTGTATTCAACTTTTAGGGTTTTGCATATCAGTTCCACGTCGTTCCTAACTGAATTCCCTCTTCCATCCTACCAAACCTATTCAAGGACCAAAACCCACAACTTATTTGTTGTTGTTCAGCTGTAAAACCCTACCCTCCTCTTTTCTTAGCAGATTTGCTAAGCTACTAAGAGAAACCCACACACAACACAAAGAGAGGAGAGAAGATTGGTTTTGATTTGATTTTATAATTTATAAGACTTTCAATTTCAAGGTTGACAGTGTTGAGGTGTTTGAAAGTGGTGGTTGGTGAGTTTGCATCAAAAGAGGCCGTTGAGTTTGCAAATTTAGCAAGATGTGGGGATTGAGGCGTGGTATAAGCATAGCCAGTCATTTGTGTGTCCCACTAAATGAGTACAGAGGCCGAGTAATTGACTGATTGTTGAAAGGTTTTGTAATAGAGGTAAAATTAGAGGTAGAACTTTTTTGAACACTCAAATTAGTTGACTTAACGGGTAGAACATAACTGTTTTGATTTGTTTGCCTAACTTAACAAAATTTCAGTAAGAACATTATTATAATGCATTAGGAAGTTCTCAATTGAATAAGGAAAATGCGTTGGTTTGGGCTTTGGTTAGGATGAAAATGGGTTGGGTTTGTATGTTTGAGTTGGCCTTTGTAAATGCTACACTAACTCCGAAGGTCCGGGACTGAATTATTGGAAACCGGTTCCATCCCATCAAACCGGTCTGAGACTGGGCTGAAAAGAATAGAACCTGTTTGGCATGGTTTGAAATGGTTCGGACCCGGATCAGACCAAGATGGATAGGGATTCTTGCCCAACACTACTTTAATAGGTAGCTCGAGTGGTAGGATTGTGGCAAATGGTATCACAGGTCCAAGGATCAAACCTGCCGCAACATTTTAGTCTTAGGAAAAAAATTCCTTTAATGCTATTATATGGCATGATGCCGTTAAATTTATGTTCACTCATAATAAGTATTATTAAACCAGTGTCAAGTAAAATGTGAACTAAATGGCAACATAAAGAGAATCCAGGCCCCAACCTTTAGAATTTCGATGAATAGATCCAACCATTTTGAAAAATGATTGTTACCAAGGAACTCAAGTTATGTACTCCTACTGATAATAATGAAATTTTTTTTATCTCTAATTTATCTTTCTCAAATTAATTAAGATATGATGATATTCCCAAGCCAATATGTCTCATGTGTCATAATTTAACACTAATTTTTATCACATTATGGCATTTTATACCTATTCAAAATTGTTATGATAGTCTGGTTGTTTTTATGGTAAAATCATTATTCCTGACAAAAGGTATTCATTACTTTTATTTTTTTTCGTGACCAACTATTTGGCCCTATGTGACGTTTTTTTTCTTCCATATCTTCTATTTTCATGGGCCATTTAATTAGGGAAAAGTTACAAAATGATTTCATACGTTATGCAAGATACAAAGTTATTTGTTTATGTGACAAATGCTATTTAACTGCAATGTTAGGGTGGGCGGGATAGGATGGGACGGGATGATCTCATCCCTATCCTATCTCGTTCGTTCGGGATGGGACAAGACGAGACAGGATGAGCGGGGTACTAAATAGTCTTCAAATGAAGAATACAAAAGAATTTCATCACACATTGCTCACCAATAATGCCAAATTTATATACATATAACTATCATTGTAACAATATTAAATGTCATGTAAAATTTATGGTCCAATTACTTACAATTTTTTTTATGTTAAACATCATTTGTGTGATACACTAACCAATAGTTGTACATATAACTCATAGTGCAAACCTAAAATAAACAATCATTTGGCTTTAATGTCTTATAATTGTCCTATAACCAATCTAAAATGTGAAAAAGTATAAATTTTCATTGGTTCTATATGACCTAAAATATCCAAACTTAAGTTTTTATCTAAACAAAGAGTATCAAATCAAACAAGCTTTCAAATAGTAGATATTTCGATTGTAATTTAAACACATCCTAAACTTTCCTTTAGAAGAGTAGTTTAAATAAAATTAATAATTATTAATAAATAAATAATATTTAGAGGTTGATTTATCAATTCTTCCAACAGATCCTGGTTTAAGACTTCGTATTTTTCGATTATCATCCGAATGATCAAGAGGTTGTTAGAAGAGCTTATTTGCAAATGGGTCCTTGTCAGCCAATGAACTACGCATTCCCACAAAAAAAAGGTGTGCTACGACGTTTTACTGTAGCTTGGTTCACTGAGTATAATAGTTGACTAGAATATAACATAGCAAAGGATGCCACCTTTAGTCTCCATTGCTATCTTTTTAGAAGTGTTAGGGTATAACAGGGTTGTGATTGTTTTGTTGTTAAAGGGTTCAGTAATTGGAAAATAAGAGAGGCTTGAAACTCATGTAGGAAAACCTAATAGCCTGCACACTCAAGCTTATATGAAGAGTCGAAGTTTAATGAATCAAAAACATCATATCCAATAATTTTTTCAAAGCAATCTGATGCGAAGAAAATTGAAAACCGAATTCGTTTATCAACTTCAGTTGATTGCATTCAGTTTATTCGGCGACAAGGATTAGCTTTTCCGTGTTGATGATGTATCAATAAATTAAATTAACCATATAAAAATTTTAAAACTTTTACAATATACAACTTGATGAGTCCAAAAATCATCCTCCTGTGAGTTTGACCTGCAAAACAAATGTTAGTCTTTTGGTGGCCGAAGGCACTCCGATGCTCAAGTCAGCAACTCTGTTTGAAGAAAAAAGTAAATCTGAACAAAACTCAGTTAAAGTTGAATACATGTTTTGAATGTTCCCTTTACCTTTTATAATGGTCGCTATTAATGCTCTGCGTGACTTAAGCATGTGAGGCACAACAGAAGGAAATGCTTTTACTAATAGTCTTCTCCTTAATGGAGATGCGTCCGTGTAGGCGTAACTCCCTCCACAACTCTTTTTGGTTTAACCTTCCTCTTTTTTATGAGAAAACTCATGTGCTTGGATTCGGGCTTAGATTCGTTCGGGTCTTGATTCGGGCTTTGATTCGTTTAGGTCTGGATTCGGGCTTTGTTTATGTCTCTTCATTGGTGGGCTTTGTCTGGGCTTGTGATTTGTCTTATTCTTCTTGGGTTTTATGAACTGGCCCAATAGACTGGGCGCTATATCTTCTTGATGGAAGCTCTATGCCACGTGTACGACCATGATGATTGGTCTATTTGATGTATCATCAGCTACTCCCTCTTTAGTTAGTGGGTATGCTGAGATGGCCACTAACTTCGTGATGGTTTAAAACCTTTCAATTCCATCATTGCCTCGTATTTAATGCTATCAGTAACTTTCCACGGGTTGGTGTCTCGATTCTATGCTTGCACATTCATTTTTTAGCACAATTTTGAAATTTCATATAGCCATCATATCTTGCACGTTGTTCCATGAGTCATCCCTTCATTGCTCGGCTCTATAAAAGGAGATGTGACGAATTCCTTTTCCCTCTTTACGCTATCTTTGAAATTAGGGTTTGCTCATTCGTTCGCCTTTTTTATTTTCACTGGTGATAAACTAAGTGGTAAATCGCTAGCTCTTTGAAACCAGTCTTCATTCTGATTATAATTTGTCGCCCAACCTCGAGATGATCCTGCCAGGATATGATGATAGCCCTTGTAATCCAAAGGCTAGATACATCGCATTGTATTTGTGCATGTTTTCTTCTGGCTTTTGTTTCCCAGTTTCAAAGTTGTTCTGGGAGTATTTGAAGTTCTTGCACATTCCTCCTACCCAGATGGGTCCTAATGGTTGGAAGGTAATGGTTTCCTCTGACGCTCTTTTGACCATAAAGGTTTTGCATTCAGTGATTGGTCTGTTTGTGAACAAGGATATTTGCTTCCTCTGTTCTCCTTTCTGCTTTGAGAAACTTAACGATGACATCTGCGATTGGTCAAGGTGTTGGTTTATGCCTCTGTGAACTCTGGCTATTTCCAACTGTGAGGTTGTTTGATTATTTGATCATTTCGAGTTCCAAATAAATGAAAAAAATCTTCAGATGACTGCTGAGGAAGTGAGGATCAGTGATCGCTTCCTAAAGCTTCACCGGTTTCCTGTGGAAGCATTTCTTTTTTAGGGCATCCTGGAGAGTAGTAGTTTGTACACTATGAATGAAGGGGAGTGAGCTTTATTTAATGAGACTCGTGCTAAGGCATTTGCTACTCGTGCTGGCATTAATGATGCTAGCATTGATTGGGAAGAAAGTTCGGACAAGCGTGTTATGAATCTTGATACTTCTGTTAATGTCACAGTTCCTGTTTCCAAAAAAAAAAGCTTGCGAGGTCCATGAGTCCGTCAAAGCGACTGCCAGTAGATCCTGGTCAGGTACCAAGGAAAAATGACTTTCTACTAGTGGTTCTGCTCGGATTGTGTTTCGTCCGAATCATGTTTAAGATGTTACGGAGGCTGCTTCTTGCCCAATTCCTTCCCATGATGATGTTGCAAAAGGGATCTCAAATCTTTCGAAAAGGTCGAGGAGCTGAGGCTTGCGTTGGAGATGATCGAGAAGGAGACTACTCATCCGTTGGACCATAATGAAAAAATGCTTTTTTCTACTTATGGTGTCTCGGACGGTGAGTTGTCTAATGATGATCTCTGAGTTATCAATAATAAAATGCTTTAGCTAGCGGTGGAGCAGTCCAAAGACATTAGTGGTGGTCAGAGTTTCAAGGTTCACTCTCCTTCTCCTTCTATTGATGTCAGCGAAACAGCCGGGTCTTAGTTTATTCTTTTGTCTGTCAGGGTTTTTCTGCTACCGCCGTTACAGCTAGTCATGCTCTCCCCACGGACGCATCTCAGCAGGAGGGTAAAAATGGTTTTTCCAGTGTTACTGCTATTCCTTCTGTCCATTTGGTTGTTGGGGTGGTTCTTCAGTGCTTTCAGATCCTAGTGTTCTTTATCCACGGGTTGGTTGGACTGAGCCTGGCCCAAAATATATTCGTATCAAGTCGGATGGAAAATTTTTCTGGTTCACTCATCTTGACGTGCAAGACGATGCACGCAAGTTGGTAAATGAATGGCACGGGTGGTTAGAGGAAAGGTTTTGATGCCCGTACTAGATCCATTTGATCACATTGATCATTGTCTGAGGAGATAATGGAAGAGATGAATCATCTCACCTATGCACGGGTGATGGGCTCGGTCTATCGAGCTAGTCATGATCAAGTGGCATTTTTGGAGGGGAGGATGGAGGCACTATTGCTGTTTTCTCATGTTCTTTCCCAATTTGACGCGTTGAGAACGCAATTAGTAAAAGATGAAAAAACTACAAAGGCTACTCGAAAGTCGTTGATTGAGGCAAAAGTATGTGGGATAAATTTGCTACTCGAAAGCCAAGTTGGATGGGTTTGTACCCGTCTATGTGATGTGGAGAAAGAGTTATCCACTAAAAAGGAAACTTTTGATGAAGCTTCTTGTGTTGATGTGGAACAATATGTTTTATGATATCACTGAGCGGCGGTGGAACAAATAACTGCGCGCTTGATGATGTCAAGGCAGATACTTCCAGTATGCTTTCCATCACTGAGGGGCAACTTGTTGCGTTCAAAATTGAATTCGATGCTGCCAATGATATGCTCTGTATTCACTACACCAAAAGGCCAGATTGCTACGCCGAGATGGCCACGATTCTAAACGTTAGTGTATTTGCCACGGCCAAAAATCGTAGCTATAATGACCAACGGCTTAAAACGTGGGTAAAAAAAAAATTAGCCACGGCTAAAAACCGTTGCTTTAGTGCCCACGGCCAAAAACCGTAGTATTTAGCAACGGCCTAAACCGTGCTATAGTGGGCAACGGCTTAAAACCGTGGGTTCATTTGCCACGGCCAAAAACCGTGGCTATAATGGGCAACGGCCAAAAACCGTTGCTATAAAAGAGTGGTTTGCACGTGCGCGGTGCTGGTGGGAGTTCGCGCTCTGGCGAAAAAAATTGGGGAAAATAAAAGGTTTGCACGGTCTGCGAATTCGATTTTCGATTTTCGACTTTCGACTTATTGCGAAACAAATTAGCGCAGAGAGATATCGAGGAGCAGAGGTTGATCGAGGTTTGGGTTTGGCGCAGGAGAAATCGAGTTTGGGTTGGCGCAGAGGAGAGATCGAGGAGCTTGAAAATTGCATGGTTGGTTTCGCCTCCTTCCATTTTCATTTTAGGGTTCCATTTTCATTTGTGGCCATTTGCTGTTGAATTTACACAAAATGGGAGATCTACTTTTGGGGTTCTTCTTCATTTGTGATGGTGGTTTTTTCAATTAGTTCTCTCATCACTTTTTCTCTGTGTAAATCATATAGAGATTTTCGTTGATTTATATCATTGAAGAAGTAATTAGAGCTATTAAAATTGGTAGTGAGCGAAGTGAAAAAGCCTAATATATTGCAATTCTTTGTCGATGTCTATTATCAAAGATCAGAAGGATCTATCGTCAGGCAATATTCAATCTACCTTTAGCTCTGATTATCCTCTTTTCTCCCAAAAACAAATAGGATTTATTGGTGACAAGGTAGAGACATTTTTTTTCTTTTCTAAAGTTATTTATTTATTTTTTCGATTATTTTCTTGAAAAGATGATGGTTGTGTGATGAAGAAAATCATTCGGATTTTTTCTTCCAAACAAAATGTGATCATCATAACCAGCTACTTCTGACTCCCATCATCTATTACAAATCTTTTGATTTTGATTTTGATTTTGATTTGGGAAATGATGAGAAACAAAGGCTTTATCAGAACATCGATTTAATTGAGATCTGTTGAATTGTTTTGCACGTCAGTTTGATCCCTTGTTTATTTATAGTGTTTAGTAATTTATTTGGAAAAAAAATGTGTTAGTTTTTTGGTCTCTCCTTGGATGTTTGAGACTTTTTCTGTTCATTTATTGTCAAATTTTTGATTGACATAAGAAACTTTTATCGCTTTTTTATTTCTGAATTTCGAAATAAATTTTTTATTTCCAACCAGTTACTGTTGCGTTACTTTTTATTTTTTTTGAAAAAGCTTAAGGCTCCACAATACAATACAAGACGTGGGGTTAAATCATCACAGCCAAAACAATCCAATCACATTGTGAATTTGATCATCCTCGCACTTAACTTGAAGAGAATGTCATTTGGTTGAAAGTTAATGACAGGAGCTTTGCTAGGGGTGAGGGAAAGGAGCGAGTCCTCCGCGAGATGAGTGCATTGCTCTAGAATGCCAGAATGAATGGAGTTGGGAATGTATTTGTTAAGGTATAATTTGCTTATGCAGAAATGTCCATTTAGTTTCTTAGTATTATTTTGTTTGACACTTACTAATGTGATGGACTCGGTGCATTGTGACAGAACTTGGATGAGGCAGTGGACAATTTGAAGCTTTACGATATGTTCTCATTGTATGGAAAGATCGTTTCCTGCAAAGTTGCTATGACTCCAGAAGGAACCAACAAGTGCTTTGGGTTTGTTTCAGTTTGAAGCTAAGAATCTGCGAAAAAAGGTATCGGATTAGTTCATGCACCATGGTTGATGGAAGAAGATGTAATTTTTCTGACTCTCCTCTAATGTCCATTGAAATTAGTTTCTCTAATTGTCCGTGATTAATGAAATGTGGTTCTATTTGTCATATTAAATGTTGTTTATTTCTTGTGTAGGATCAAAGGTTTTATATGTGGCAAGGGCAATGAAGAAAGAGGAGTGGAGAGAATGTTGAGCGCTATTTTGAGGAGCGGGAGGAAAAAATATTAGATATAAGGTAGTTTACTGGTTATTCATTTCATCACAAACATGCACATTTGCATTGCTTACAAGTTTTTGAAATGTGTCATTCAGGGATTGAATACCTATGTAAAGAATATAAATGATGATGTGGAAAGGAAGAGTTTAAGCAATTGTACAGTATGTGTGGGACTGTGTGCTCAGCCAGTATGGGAGGATTGCAAACCCAATTTGTAAGTGATCAATCTTTCTTTACCCCCTGAAATTTATAGGTCATGTTTGTTCTGTCATTGAGTACTGACTAATTTTTATACTGCAGGGCTCTGAAGGTCTGAGCCAGTACGACAGCAGTATGTTGGACAAAGAGAATGCGCATACATTGCTTGTTTCTGGGGTGCAATGAACTGGTGGTAGAAGTTTGATGGATAATTGAATTGTCATTGCAAGTTTTTTTTATGTGTTTTACTCTTTGAATCTTTACTAAGTATTGCAAAAGCATTGTGAGTCTCTTTCAAATAAGTTTAGGGTTTACAATAATTGCATACCCCCTTTTTGCAAATTTCCAACTACTAGTGCTTAAGGAAATTGAAACACCTTAACTCACTCCATGTCAACCTCACTTTTTTTTTTTTTATTTTCATGAGATTAAGCTAGGCCTTTTCTTAACCTTCATGGTTTTTGTTGGGGGCTTCCTTGTGTTCTTTTAACCCATTTCTGAGACACTGCATTAAGTGATATGACATGATGCTGTCCTGTAATATGACATTGTTGTTCTTTTGTTGCCTGGTAGAATGCTTGCAAGAGTGGATGGTTCCTAGTTAAAGCTGCAGAAGGAGTTTGTTAGCACCATTTCTGCGGAGGGATGCTTATCAATATATTTTTCCATGTGAGTATCTGATTTGCATTTGGAGGAGGTGGTAATGTGGTGTCAATGTCATGGAAGAAATGCGCCTTCTTCTTCATCTCCAGTTATTGATCCAATCTGATGTCTATGTTGCAGCTATCTGGTGGTGATTGCTTGGAGGAGCTGTTGCACCTCCCTATGGTAACCCAATAAATTGATCTAGGAGAACATGATTTTCCATCATTTATGTCATCTTCTCCTTTATTAATTTTCTACTAATTATGATGCTACTTAATTTTCTATTCATGTTTTCCTTTTCTTGTTTTGAAAAAGATTCTTGTCAAATAGTTTTTTGATAAAATTTGACATCTTGAAAGGGTTCAAAACCCAACTTCAGAAAGGATATTATGTACAAAACACTCCCATTGTTACTACTAGTCCCATCTTTTGTATAGTTTTCATGCCCCACACCCACATGACATTTGATTTTTATCACCTTTTAAACCATTTTATCAGATTCAAAGACCTCCCATCATAAAAAAAAAACTTGATTCCGCAGCTCATGTTATTCTTCATTGATTTCCAACTTTCATTTAATTTACAACTTTACTTGATTTTTGGTTAGGGTCTTGATCTTCAAGCAGAAGTAACAAGTAAAGTCTACTTTGATGTTGAAGTTGGAGGTGAACCTATTGTAGGATTGTGATGGGCCTCTTTGAGATGTTGCCCCAAAACTGTTGAAAATTTTTCGTGCTTTGTGCACAGGCAAGCAATGTTCTCTCATTCTTTTCATTGTTCAGAACCAATATCTATTTACTCTTCTTTTATGCTCTCACCTTTTCTTAGGCTGACCAAGAGGTTTTAACATTACATTGCAGGAGAGAAGGGATATGGTTACAAGGGCTTCTCATTCCACCGTATCATTAAAGATTTCATGATCCAGGGCGGGGACTTCACTAACGGAAATGTACGTTTTCATTTTTTCTTATTCACTAAAAAGAAGTGGTAAATTTAATAGATTTCTAGTACGTTTTTTGGACTTAAATGTGCATTTCTTTCTTCATTTTCCAATCTGGCTACAACAGGGTACTGGAGGAGTTAGATCTATGGTTCTAGTTTTGGAAGATGAAAATTTCAGTTGTAAGTACCAAATACATAAATTTTTTGATTGGTTAGTTGACCTCTCGACAAGTGCTTTGCTTCCTAATCAATATTTTATTTAAGATCAGGTATTAATTCAGGGCAATTGCAAATATTCCCTTCTATGAGATAATTGATGATTTTGGTGTTATTAGGATTTCGGTTAATAGCATTTTTCTAATCAATCTATGCTCCTAGAAGTTTTCAAACTACATTCTTGCCTAGTAACAACATTCTACTGTTCCATGTACATGTTTCTACCACCAAAAAAAAAAAAAACCTTGGATCCTTCTTTCACAATGTTCATGATATACTTGGATTAGAACTGGTTATTTTATAGCTAAAATTCAGTCAATGGCCAATGGCCCTACTGCCAATTCAGTCAGTTGTCATTTGCAGCTGCGTTAGCAATCAGTAGTTCTGTATTGCAGGAATGCATGCATGGTTTGCTCTGCCTTGGATACCCGTATGCAGTAGTTGTCCCAATAATTGGTGTTCAGGTACCTGTAACTACACTGCTCTGGCTTTATTTTGACTGCTAAGATCTATTTTTTATCACAACTCGGGAAGTTTACGAAAAAAACTGAATATATGTAAAACTTTTGCATGGGTTTAGATGGCTTGTAGATAATGATAAGTGGCAAGCAAGAGTAGACAGTCTAAAACCTGTTTTTGAAGGTGAGCTTTACAACCATCAACAATCAGTTGTTTAGTTCCCAGTTTAAGTTTTGAATGTTTTCAGGATACTAATTCTATTCATAGTTTTTACTAGATATGGTAACAAAATTTCTTGTTGACTGTGGAATAGAATCATATCTCACGATGCATTTTTTTTAATATGAAAGTTCAGGTGTCTAAATAACGTACTACTTGCTTATATCACAATCTTTTATCAATATTGCAGTACGCATGTTGGACCTGGAGTGTTGAGCATGGCTAATGCAGGTCCTAATACTAATGGGAGCAGTTCTTCATTTGCACAGTAAAAGTGAAGTTAATTCACATCAAAGTTTAATTTCACCTTACAGAAACTGACCTTCAGGAACATTATAGATTATTTCTTAGTGTCTTTTGTGAACTTGTTTAAAAAGAAATTTGAATAATTCCTTTCTCAGTTTCTTTTTCAAATGATTTAGGTTTTCATATTTGATTTGTATTCTTAATGCATGTGAGACAGACTCCATGGTTGGACAAACGCCATGTTGTGTTTGACATGTCATTGTGGCATGGATGTGTTCGAAGCTTGAATCCCAGAAACAAGCAGAGAGATATTCTCAAGTTACCATGCAGGATTGTCAACTGTGGCGAGCTACCGGTTGATGGTTGATCGATGGTTGATTGAGCTAATGCTACTTTACTATTTCCATTTGAATATTAGATGAACGTCAGTATGGCAATGAACATCGTTAAGCTAACTGCTTTTCTTAATTGACTGCAGGTACTGCTGCTGCCAGTGACTCTTTATTCTATAGAGAGCATGTCCATTAAGTCCTTCACATTCACAAGTTTGCATGTATTGTGTATACAGTTCAGGTGTTGTTTGACTTGTGAGTTTGACATATGTTATTCACTAAGGTAATGTATATATAATATGGTGCTTTATGCTTCTAAGGTTCATTATATATATATGGGGTGAAGCTGCTAGTTCCGTTGATTTCTCCAGCATCTACTCAGCATCTATCCAGGTGATTTGGTCTTATTCACAATTAAGAGTTATGCTTTGAAAAAGATTGGCTTCTCAGTGAGTCTTATTTGCAATATCCCAAAAGGTGAGTCTAATGTAAGCTAATGTATTTGGGAATCTCATTCTAGGATTGTGATTTTTTTTTACATCTATTATTTATTCAATCATGTTTATTTTCGGACATGCAGAACCTATTGCCACCCAAGCTAAAAAGTTGCAGTAGCCTCCAAAAAGAAAGATGAGTCAAGTGATGACTCTGAAAGTGAATCTGATGAAGAGGAGGTACATGTTTAGTATTCTTTGCTTCAAAGCCTTACTTGTTGGATTGGCGTGGCTAAAATGTATATTTATTCCAAACCAGCCATTAGAACTGATTTGAAAGTTTTTGTGCTTTTGCAGCAAAGAGT